>JAAEAF010006480.1:0-28900 GCA_011037195.1 Triatoma infestans | reverse complement strand
TTCGACTACTTGCTGTGATCTATCACTTTAAAAGAGATTTAATTTGCTAACCCACCACCAACAGAGAGGGATACCAGCTATAGTAGACCCACACACAGACATTTAACAGGACAAACAAAGAAGGAATACTACGTCCCGCATTCTGTTTTATTAAGTGGACACACCTTCAATCATGGTTAACAAAAAATCAATACAACAGAATTTTACTGGATATAAAAAAATAGCTTCTCAAAACTTTCGTCTAAAACACGTGTCCGTATATATGTAGCGTAATAATTTAATTAAGCACACAAATAAATAACAAAATCTGCCACGAATCAAATACCCGACTTTCTCTTACTGCGTGAATCCTAGATGGGATAGACAAGGGTCTGGAGTTTTGTTCTACACCCGGATTGTTATTTTGCTTTAGGGTATCTGTTTGGGCGCACTGAGGATTTGGATGGCGAATGGTTTGTGCGCTCTCCACAGACGAATAATAATAATTTTCTTACTGCAGTTTTTACAATTATAGAATTCACCACTTTTCTTTATACTTTAACTTACTCAGTTGCCTTAACTAACATATTAGAATGGTATTAGAGGTAATGAGGGTACATGCAACTAGCCATAATAGTCAGTACTTGGTTTAAACCAGAGGAACCCTTAAACCAGTTTTTACGGAGAAATGTAAAATCTAAAGTTCATGATTATTACTTTTTCTTACTTCCTGCTGTAGGAGAAATTATTGCGATCATGTCAAATGTTCGAAGTTGAGTTTTAATCAGACATAAACATATTTCTGGTCGACCGATTATGATAATTTTTTTTTTTTTTTTAGCGAATGGCTTTATGTGTCATATATATGTGTGCTTGTGAACAAAATATCTCAATAACGAAAAATTGTATATTCACATTAGATATCATCTCCACATTCTTCATGAAGGAATCGATCCAAAATCGGAAATGTGATTTTACTGAATACTTTTTCCCGTGTTTCACGATTTTATTTTAACTTCGCTTAAATACAAATAAATCACTCTGAAACACATTTCAAAGAAAATTAGTAAATTTATTTTTGGGTTTAGTTCTGTGTGAGTATATGGTAAGCACGGCGCGGTACCTTCCTCCTTTTAGGTTTGGCCCTGCTACCAGTTTTAATATTAAGTGATATTGAAAGCGTTGTTGGAGAAATATCTGGTACACTGCAAGTATAACTTTACAGTATATTTTCCTCCTAAATAGGCCACATCAGTTTGTTTTTTTTTTTTTAAACTTAGGATAGATATTAACGGCGGCACACATATAACTTAAATTTATTTCTATTATTTCAAACATTTTTCTGGAAAAATGTATTATAATTCTCAATACGTGTGCTACTCCCAAAATCTCATTTCATTAAAGTGCAGATTCCACTCTTGTATTTTATAGATAACTCTTGCATTGGATTTTATACATATCTAGAATAGATATTGTCTTTGTAACGTTAGAAGTTTCAAGATTTGAAATCTAAAGCTGAGCTGGGTGAATTGAGTAAAAGAAATGAGTGATTCAAAAGAGATTTTGTGAATAAAAGATTGACAAAAATATTATTTTTGATAATATTAACAAATAACTATTTTTTAATTTGAAATTCCATACCTGAATGTTTTTTCTTTATAATATAATATAAAAAATGGTTGTCAGAATTTAATAATTTTCCTATTTAAATTACATTTACAATTACAATTACATTTTCCTATTTCCTCCACGCGTTGGTCTAGTTGCTAGCGCACTCGCGTTTGGTAGGAGAATTTGGGATTTGATTCCCTTGAGGGCAAAGGCGGTGTTGACCCAGCACCGTGAGGATAAGTGGGGATCTAAAATTGGTAGCGAAGGCCAGAACTAAACGGCGATGTGCTTATTATACCCAAAATCGCCGTCTGGCAAGCGATAGGCTGTTGCATCAAAAACGATATATTTAAATAAACACTGAAAAAGGTCCGAATTATAAATATATTTAAAATAAATTATTATTTTGACTAAAGACAAAGTGCTATAATATGGAGGCTGTAGTTTGAGTAAGAATAAGATCCGTATCTTTACAGGATTTCTCACGGAGCACTGCAGTCTCAGGGGTCCACAGAGGAAGCTGCACCTAGAAGATGATGGGACATGCAGATTCTGCGGGGAGATATATTGGATGTAACTCCAATATATCTCCCCGCCGACTGCGATGCCGTCATCCAAAGAAGATTGAACAGCCTGGCTTGTCACCTAATGGGGAGGGGAAAATACCCACCCTAGACCCTTAAAGATTCTGGGATTCCTTAGGGAGCTCAATTTAAAGGAGGTGCTATAGATAAGCAAGCTCACCTAAGGTACCAAAGGGGTGCAAATAGATCATTGAATGGGCGCAGTGCTTCAGTGCATAAACCCTTAAAAAAAAAAAATCGGAGCGGCAGATATCAAATCACAAAATTACATCAAGCGAACTGCATCATCTATGGTCGCTGGCGCCCGGAACAGTGGCAGTGTGTACGCAAGCTGGTTCCCGGGTAGAGTTTTCTCGTTCACGAGGCGCTAATTTGGATATGTACTAAGTGCAGCACTGTCTGGATTCGAAATACTGCCTGCACTCGGAGTCTGACTCAGCGTGAGAATACAGCGCTACACTGAGCTAATCCCTAACCTAAATGAACATTCTTTAAAACAAAAAGAATAATAATGATAATGTGAAATACAATAAAACTAGGAGGATACAATAGAAACATGCACAGCAAAAGTTAACAAATACTTTCTTTACAATTAAATTCTCTTCTCCTGCAACCTATCTGCTATTGAAAATGCGCAGACTGCTATATTAATGAAATTTGCGGCAAATCTATACAAATTAATATACTACAACAAGAAAGTTGAAACAAAACATTAAGACAAACAAAGAACAATTAAGCATGATCATCGTTGAATAATTTATTTCGTAACATTCATGTTGTACTAGGTTATAACCATCACCACTTTACGCGCAACTGATAAGCCCTGGCAACTATGCATTACTACTGAAAAGTAACCTCCGAAACTGATCCACTCACTACAATGAAAATATACTTTGTGAAGTATTAAGAATCATGCTCTAATGAATTCTGATATAAAACATAATAAAATTCAAACAACTATTAATGAAATCTGTCATAATTAGCGATCACAATCAATAAAACAAGTTGATTTTTTTTACACAATTGAAACAAATATTGTTTTTATATAAAATTGTGTATATATTACTAGCTTGTCAACAGTGATGCTATCATAGAATAAAGAAACCACTCTTAGTAATTTTCCCAGCACTGCAGATTTATACTCTTTGCTAGTTGAGACGCATCTACGCACATTGTCAAAAGTAATTAATTTGATGATTATCTTTAAGAAATATCTTAAGAATCATAATGTCCTATTCCCTTCCGCATTATATTATGCTAGTTGTATTATTATTTAATTAATAATTCTAAGAAAAGACGATTACTAGCCGCCTCCGGACAGTTTTTTCCCATTACAGACACAGCTCATCACCACCGGACAGTGAGTCCTGATTGGTAGAGAAAATCTAAGGGCATCACTGCTAGACATGAACCCGGGACCTCCACGGTACAAGTCCAGAGCTAATCTCGACCGCTGTCGTATTAAACATTTAGGTTTGAAAGTGCAACATACAACACATTTATAATGTTATTAACACATTCGAAAATTTGGTCGGTATACTATTGTATAAAATATTACAAATTTCACGGCCTCGTTGGTCTAGTGGTTATCGCCCTCCAGCCTTCTGTATGAGGATGCAGGGGATTGAGAATTCTGTCCTTCGCTACCAACCAACACTAGCTCCCCACATTTTCTCATAATGCTTCGTCAACAACGATTTTGCGCCCACGGGAATCTGAATATCTCCTGAATAATCCTGAATTCTCGCACAAGCCGAGTGTGCTAGGCACTGCACCAACCCAGCTGAGGTTTCAAAATTCGGCGAACTGATATTACAACTCTATCGAACTCGCATCAAAACTTGCATTTCTTCTTTATCATCTTCGTCTTCGTGGTGACAACTTTTCTTTTAAATCAAATTTTTCACAGATACATTTTATTTGAAAAGAAAAAGTTTTACAAAAACCCCATTCTGGAAAATTGATTTACGAAAGATACTTTTGTGACCACACGTGCAGATCTAGTGGCTAGTGCACTAACTTTTGTTGCGAAAATACAGAGTTCGAGGCTAATATCAGACTGCATATCAGATGCGGGATTACCTAACCAAGAACCAAGTTTGAGCTGCGAGTTATCATTTTTGAGATATTTTGTTCACCAAACAAACATACATACATACACATGACGCATTTTTTCCATACTCAAGAAATCTTAAAACATTTATTTGGAGAAAAGTCAATTTCGAACAGTAATGTAATATTAGGGAAAAGAGAAAGTTAAAAGTAATAATAAAAACATTTTTTCGATTAAGTTTATCCTAAATAAAAATACGCCTGAAAAAATGTTCGAAAATCTGCAATTTTTGCAATCGTTCTCTTAAAGTAGTAACAGAAAGTAATATATCTTTTCTTTTTAACAAGTAAGAAATTGCCAACGTTTTTATATATATAATATATATTGTTATATACATGTATTCCTATACCATAATAGGAAAATTACTGACTGTAAAGTTTGACACATATGGAATCCCTGCTGTGTTTTTTTATTTTATACTAAACCAACATAGTACCTATGTAACTCGGGATGTATATATATATATATATATATACATATAATATCTCAAAGATGTCACATCACACAATTTTCCACTTATATAAGTCAACTGGTAAAAACAAACTGTACGTGACACACAAACACAAAGGAAAGAAAAACAAACACACACACACACACACATATATATATATATGTGTGTGTGTGTGTGTGTGTAGAGAGAGAGAGTGTGGAAGAGGGATAAAAATAAATTCCATTATTCTTGTTCACAATGAAATACTAATATAAAAGTGTAGGCCAAAACAGAGTGAGAGATAGAAAAAGGTGAGTGATTAATTTTATTCGTGTTGCTAGAAGAAGAGGACAACCAAGATGACCAAGATGTACTGACGTAAGGCTGGAGGGAGGGTAGGGGCGTTGGGTAAAAAAAAGAAAGGAAGCCACAGGTATATATATATATATATAGTTGTCTCCATTGCAGTAAATACTGGTCAGAATCGTCGTCGTTCTGCTGGTCGACGTAGCTCTAATAGACTAGATAGATGCTCACACCTTACCATCAATCACACTTTGTTTTTGACCTGAGAAAAATTTTCTTGGGAAACAATTTTTACCTCAAACTGTCAAACCTATAAACACTGTCAAACCTATAAACACTGTCAAACCTATAAACACTGTCAAACCTATAAACACTATACTAAGGTCTGCCTTGTTTCTCTTAACCACGGACACATCCACCAAATAATGTTTGTTAGGTTAGGGGTGGGCCATTTATCGCTATGTACGAGTTTCTATTTTATATTTTAATTAATGTGACATGTTTTATGACTTTTTAATTTATTTTATGCTTGCCCACAACATCCGTTTCACCCTGTGGTGTTATTCAATCGTTGTTTACAATTTTCAGCATTTTCCATAGCACTTGTTAAAGTTGCTTAAACTAAATTAAAAAATCAATAAATTTTGTTCATTGATATTAATGCAATTTTATTTTGAATTAGTTTTATTAAGTTACCTGTCTGAGCCCATACAGCTATCCCAAAGAACAATAACAACAACCGGTTCTATAGAACAATTCAGATCCAGATCTTATCCACCAAAGATTCACAACTGTCCGAACAAGTTGGATAATAACCTTAAAGAGGAATAGCCTAAGTTCTTCCGTAGACATCCTATCCTTTTTCCGACCAAATGTCCTGAACCTACTCGTAATTTCCTCACAACCCAACCCATGTGTTATCGAGGTGGATGATGTTTTATTTCTCTATCTCACAGACTCCACAAAAAAGATCTGGCTTGAGTTCCATCATACAGAGATGTCTTCTTAAACCCTAAATCCAACAAGGGAACCGACAAAGAAATAAACTTACTCAAGGATTTATATGTGATATATATACACATATAAAATATCTCAATTTTTAAGAATACTTTATATTTGGACTGTAGGCTTTGGGTTAGAGCTCCGTAAGATTCTTAATTTTGAGGTATTTTATCCACTTTTACACACACACACACACACACACACACACACACACACGTATATATAAAATATTAAAACCAATTGCTAAAACAATTTTCTCATTATCAGAATCTCAAAATAAAATAAATCAATTATAATAAAAAAAATGCAATTTCCGTAATCGAAATGACACCACTTACTATGTGATTTAGAGAGGTGGGTTGTATGTAGAACATAAACTCTCCAACTAACAAAGAGGGGAAAAACATTTACTGTTAGAACTTGTCAATAAATTGTACCTATTAATATCTATTGAATGAAAAAAAAATTTTTATCTCTTTTTACTCTCTCTTATTGATATAAGAGGAAGAATTGCATTAATTTCAAATTAGAATAGAGTTTTCATCGGACACCTGTTTTGTTTTTTTGTGCCCCAGGCTAGTATCTCTGATCCAAGGACTTTTATTTACGTATATTACGTATAAAATTGATTAAATATATTGTTGATCGTTAGTAGATTATTTCAGAGACATTTTCCGTGATAGCCTGCTTCATTTTGTGGTCATCGCAGGTTTCTGGCGTTCGCCCATCATCATGATGTTTGTTTTGTTGAACAGTGTAATAATATAGACTTGCACAGAGTAAATACAGTTCATATACTCCATAAGAGTTGAGCTCCGCAAGATTCTTAGTTTTGAGGTATTTTATCCAGTTTTACACACGCGAACATAAACTTTTACACATATACATTCATATATACATATACATACACGTAAAATATTAAATCCAATCGCTAACACAATTTTCTCATTACCAGAATCTCAAGGAGTGTATCAACTGTATTTGCTCTGTATACGTCTATGTTATTACACTGTTCAACAAAAACATCCTGAAAATGGGCGAACGCCCGAAACCGGTCGATGACCACAAAATGAAACAGGCTATCACGGAAAATGTCTCTGATGCTTTCCAGCTCTGCGGAACCAACCACCACCACAATATATTATTTCACTCTGATTACATAATGATGGTATCAGTGGTGGCATATATTGGTTGACGGATTTTTACAGAAAACTTCTTATCCTTAGGATTTATCCTGATGGTACTTACAATTGAATAAATAAAAAATTTGTGATTAGAACGTGGGCGCTACATCTTAATAAGTGAAATCCCATATCATAATAAGTGAAAATCGTTGAAGCAGGATTCAAGAAATTCAAGGGAAAGTGAAATAAAACATCAGTAAAGTACACTTCATGTCGGACACGATGGTGGTACCTAAACGGAATTTCTTGGTATCCCTGCGTTTTTTTCGTTTTTGAGATATTTAAAACGCAAACTATATAAACAAAACCATTCGCTAATTCGTACTTGACATGTATCTCTGATGAAAACTGATTTCGAAAATCTGACATGACCGTCAAAGTTGCTTTTACATTGCAACAAAAAAAAATTCATCTTTTCAAAAATCCTGGAAACGCAGTAACATCAAATTTAATTGTTAATAATTTCATGAAGGTGTTTACAACCAACAGAATTTCTTTTACATAAGAAAAGATTATTATGTTTTTATATAAATCTTGAGGAAATATATATACGCGGTAGCCAATTGCAATTAGGGTCTATTGAAATTTTAATTGAAAAGATATAACCACACATCATCACATTTTGGATAGTAGAAAAGTTATTGCAAAATTTAATTTGTAACCAAATTTGTATTTTTTTTTTTTTTTTTTTGCAAATTCAAAGTCAAGTAAAGAAGGTATTAAATTTCGAGTTCCATCTTATAGGGTGGAAATTAGATTAGTAGAAATAGAGATAATCCTTCTATTAATAATTTCGAAGACCAAGAAACTTTAAATTTCCCACAAAGTCTTAAGCGCATATTGCGTAAAGACAGAACTAACCAGATGTAATACACACAGAAATTATATTTCGCCACTAAACGGTATAGAGGATTTGAATTGTAAAATTTTGCAGATCTAAGCAAAAATTTGAAACCAAAATTCTGATATGAAACTTATGACTTTCTTTTACTTTTTCAATCCTGAAATTTTGATTGAATTTGGTGGACTTTAGCAATACTACAAAACATTGAATTGCAGGCGCCGGCTGTTAGCAACAAAGTAAAAAAGCAACAGGTATAAAACATAAGCCAACTTGTATATTGTAGTACATTTGCATATTGTAGTAAACCAAACTAAATTGGCAGTTTAGAGGAAAGCATAATGTCACATTAATATCCACCCTCACCCTCTATAAAGTTAATTTTCCAGAAAACTGCTTCAAATCAAAGTAATAGGCCTATATGCGTGGATTTTAATAGAAACCTGCTAGAATTCGGTAGTCGTGAACCTAATTGGAATATTATGTTTGTGCTTCCTTGATTTTCAATTTTTTGGTGCATCAGGGAATCTGAATATGGTTTTTTTTTTTCAGTAAAATGTCAAGTTTGAAAATTTGTAAAAACGCCACATGTTCTCTTACAGCAATAAGAAAATCTAGAAAGTCCAACAAAAGTTAAAAATCTAACAGGCTGATTAAGATTAATTTTTATCCGATTTTGTGTATTTTTATCATGATGTGTT
This sequence comes from Triatoma infestans, assembly GCA_011037195.1. Classification (NCBI taxonomy): domain Eukaryota; kingdom Metazoa; phylum Arthropoda; class Insecta; order Hemiptera; family Reduviidae; genus Triatoma; species Triatoma infestans. The sequence continues at coordinate 20,149 of JAAEAF010006480.1, read as the reverse complement.
ACATTAATATGTTTAAATGACTCTCCAATTAAATTGAAAATGCGATCAAATTTTGAAATTCGTTATGAAATTGAATTGTATAATTCCCATAATTCTGAAGACTTTTAATTATTACAAATAAATTTGTATTTTGAAAAAAAAAAAAGTGGTAAAATTAGTAATTTCAAAACTTATTTGTATCCTTTATTTTTCAAATAAAACTATAATATCAGTACAAATAAGATTAATAATTCCCAGTTAAGTTTATTTAATGAATTTGATTCCTTCTAGCTTGATTTGTTATATATAAAACTATATGTGACTAAGAAACTAATTGCGTAGCGCGCAAAACCAGCCTCTGATCTGTTGAGAATTCTGGTTGCATACAATCGATTAATCAGTTCACAGGGAATACAATACATTATATATATAAAATATGTGTGTGTGTGTGTGAGGATGGAACAGGAGTAAAAATTGAAAAGGTGGGTTTGGTGCCGCTAAAGTGGGACCCTCAGTCGATTGGATTGGATCGAGATCACACTCCAATCAAGTGTATACGATCACTCTCCTTCCCCTCCTCTGGACCATATAATTAAAGTATAAAAAGCAATTCTATTTTTAATTACTATGTGCACTAGTATGGGATTTTTTTTTTATTATATCTGATCTTTAATATTATATATATATAAATAATTTTTTCTGTATCGATGTAGTTTTATTTATTTATTTTTCTTTCTATTTTATATTATTTAATTTTTTACTTATACGCAGACTAAACTTCATTATCTTCTCACCGGTCGACACACACACATTTCTGTAATCTTTCGGCAGAAAGAAATAAAGAATTATAAATTACCAAATTGTTTAAGAACATTGCTGTAGGCAGGAAAGGAAATAAATTTAATTTATTTAGAAACATTATCAATTTTTGGGAATTTATTCGTTATATCATGTTTTTTTTTTCATTGGTTTCGACCCTGTTTCGGATTCTCATCTATAGTCACAACATAGTTCATCAAATTGTTATAGAGAATTTATTTCAACTGTGAAGTTTTTGTCAAACACGATCCCTATTTAATTGTTTTCATCAATTTTGTGTGTGTGTTAAGACGGATAAAACCCCAGATGTTATTCAGTATCGTGGACCTAAGCACATACTCAATCATGTGTTCTTTAGATCTTCGTTAAAAAAAGCTTATAAAAGATAAAACCCTAACTCACAGAACACTCAGAATCTCCTCACAATTACATTAACCGAAGAAATTGGACAAATAAAAATAGAAATTAATATTTGTGCTGAAAGGATTTTATGTACAATGAAAGAAAATCGTTTCTTACAGTTTTTCGAGAAAATTCCAAAAAAACTCACAATTCTGCAATATCGCATATTCGCACATGTCCTTCAAACTACGAATTCTAGCAAAGCTTATACTATTCTTTAACATTACGTAGGTGAAAGAATCGCATATTCTTTAGTAAAATTGCACTTTAAAGGAAATGGTGTAGCTCCTCCAAACCTTCCAAAAGTTAATTTTCCTGGCAAGAAAAGTTTCAAATAGAAATGATAGGATTTAAGTTGTGCTGGCGAACTTTGAACAAAATGATTGCAGCAGTTTTCGAGAATTTATTCACACAAAAAATCCATAGAGTCCATATTTTGATTCTAGTTATGGAATTTGATCGAAATCTTCCTCTTTGATGCGTTGGTGGTACTTAAATTGAATACCAAGTTTGAGCTTTCGAGATTTTTCCGTTTTTGAAATATTTCATTCATACATACATGCACGTACATATCAAAAGCTTAAAACATTTTTTTTTTTTTTTAAACAGCTTTAAAACATATATTTTCAGTGAAATTTGGTTCCAAAAAATTGACACGTTCATAATACATCCCCTTACTGGCGAGCCATCCAATATAAGTATATCAAAAGACTACTGAAGTGAACCAAATCGTAACTGCTTACATCAAAATCTTTCCTAAAATCATTTTTCATGAAAATATATTTCAAATAAAGGAGTGATAGATCTTTTCAATGTGGCAGGGGCAAGATTTTATTTAAAAAAAAAAAAAACAGGTAGACCAATCCATACAAATAAACACTTGATTTACTCAGGTGACCTCAAAACAACTAGTTCTGACGAAAATACAAACTTGTAAACTTTGAGCTTTAATAGTAGCTCTAGCAATCATGATCGATGCAAATACAGTCTTTAAGGGTCAACAATATTCATTTTGCATTTTAAGTAGCTGAATGTGAGGAGCTGCAGTTTGCCTCGTACTCTAGTTACGAAACACAATGCAAAAACACGGCAGCGTACAATACTTAATAAAAATTGAAATCTGGCCACCTATTGGTTCTTCATATCTGTTGCGTCAGGAGATTTAATTAGTCTAAAAAACAATCAGACAGCTAAATAGGTTCTATCTTACATAAAGATTTGAAGACTCTGCATTGAAAAAAATGGAAATTACACCATAAACTTCTTTATTTAGAGAAGTGAGAATTATCCCCTTAGAAACTAGGAATCTTCTCGAAACATTTGCAAAGAACCCCTCTGAGCGAAAACTATTTCCTAGAATTTTTTTTAAAAGGCGTCGGTTTTTACTTATTTATATTAACTTTAACGATCTAGATAGAATGGAGGAGTATCAAAATCTTTGAAGTAAAAGTGATGACTGTTGAAATTAAATGACAAAAAGTTCTGGTTAATTTTGTCATTTAATTTTAAAGTTTTGAAGTCCAATAAACAAAACAAAGTTATAGTGTTAAAAGTGATAGGTTCCGAATATTATGAGTAGTTGGTATTCAAAGTTTAAAGATGAATCGTAATTTTTTTAGCGGAAATGCTGAAAGAATAAAGAAAAACAAATAAATACAGCAATAAAAGTCGCAGCTCCCTCAAAACCATTCAAAAAATCCCCAAAGATAGTACAAATAAAAGTAGATAGGCCTTTGTGAATTTGTAGATAGTATGGGTGCTTTGATGAAAACTTTTGGAATCGTTTTCGCGCACACTTCCGGTGGACGGAAATAGTTGTTATATGCAACAGTAATGCCGACTGAATAAAATCTATATTCCGTTAAAGCGATTATTGATAAACGAAAAAAAGAATCAATTCAAAAAAGTGGATTAGAAAGAAATATGTATTCTAGGAGAGTTGAACTTTGCCTCGCGGAGTTGAACATGTGAATGTATATGAAAATATTATAAACTTACTTAAATTTATTTATTTATAAAATATTAGAACTGCATAATTTACTAATTGATAATGAATAAATATTTTATCTCTTACATCTTTTAAATGTAAAGGCCAAAGTTGCTGAAAACGGGCAAATACTTATGGATTAACGATTCATTTGAAGAAAACATACGCGCGAAAAATCAAGATATACAGAAATTGTTCATATGGGGTAAAAGTAAATAAGTTAAAATATTATATTCCATAAAATAATGATATTTACTTAATTACGAAAAATTAAGTTTCTGTGATAATTTTTCATAATCTAATACAAAATTTCATCTCTTTTCTTTAAATATTGCATTAAAAAATTATGTTAGAACGCAACTTATTATTTATTTATTTTTGTTATTTAAAAAAAAAAAGAACGTAAACAAAAATCTGCAATTAGAAACACATTCCTTGCTTATTTTTATTTACAATCAAAATATGTGGACCAGCTCGCTAGAGCTTTACACATAGTGGTAAACAGAAGAAAAAAAAATTAGAGGTCTTGATAAAGTCGGGGTTTCAGCCTTCTTGATGAGGTAGGGTCGCCTATGTGGTAGTGTGATGTTGTTGGTAATGTGTTAAGTGTTAAGAAGAAGCTGTCTGTTAATTTGGTCATGTGTGTGTGTATGTCTGCAATATCGAGTTCTCTATGTATTTGGGTGTTCCTGATAAACCAGGGTGCGTTTAGTGCTGTTCGTAGAACTTTGTTCTGAAATGTCTGTAATCGTTTCGTCAGTGTGTTACTTGCTGTGATCCAGACTGGGCAGGCATATGTCAGGAGAGGTCTCAGAAGCGTTTTATAGAGTAGTGTGGTGCAGGAGTGTTTGAGTGGTGTGTTTCTGTTAATAAGTGGGTAGAGCTGTTTCAGTCGGGTATATGCTTGTTGTAGTTTAGTGTTAATGTGTAGTCTCCAGGTGAGTCTTGTGTCCAGGATCACGCCGAGATAGCGCACTCCTTGGTCTTTTTGTTTCCAAGGGACTTCTTGGTTGTTGATAATATGCAGAATCCTTGCTTTTAAAATAGATACAAATTAATTAGCCCTATTACGTTTCTACCAAAATACTAACTCAATATTTTTTTCTGCAATCGTGAAATAATATGGCGATTGTTAAAGAAAGTAGTGCATGAATTGTACTGGGGTGTAACAGGTCTCAATCCCCAACAGCACATTAATAAACACTAGTTACCAAAAGTTTCGTATTAGGTACCCCTTTTACTTTTAGTAAAAGTTGCTTGTAATAGTAACAGCCTGTGGAAAGATCTGTGCGATTTTGGGTTATACAAGAAATGACCCAATTGAATCAAGAATTCCGGCTGTTGTGTACGCCTTGAACAAGATAACACAAAGCCGGACACATCACGTCAAACGTTTTCAGTAATCGAAGATTTGAATTCTGAGTGAGAATTTTTCAGATTACAGTCAGTTTGGCACCCTCTAATCACCATCTCTTCCGCACCAAGGCTCAATTTTTACACATGTAAAACTCCTAGGTGAAAAGGGGATGTTTAGATTATTATTTTGTACTATTTATGGTGGGGTCTTTATGGCTCTTGTTGCCTTCCCTAAAGCCAAATTAATCAAAAGGGGGAAAACGGATCTCATTTTCTTAGGTCTCTGGAGATTGAGAAGAGATTTGCTCTTCTTGATTTGCTTCTTGCCACTTTTACAGATCCCTTTGTATGTTCCAGGGTTAACGAAGTCAGCATTCTTAACATTTTCGGGAATTTTTAGCTCCTATATCCAGTAATTAGTTCATTTTTATCAGACTGTCATATCCTTGTTATAGGTCTATAAACAGATGGTGAAGAGGGACGTCGAATTCATAGCATTTTTCCAATAATATTCTTAACGAAAAAAATGAGGTCGGTCGTGATCTTCCTGCCCTAAAGCAGCATTGATATTCGCCTAATAATTTTCCATTCCATCCAGACAATATGTCATTAGATTGCCAGTTGTATCCAAAAGAGTGATCCGTCTGTAATTCTCAAAAAAAAAGTAATTTGCTTTCTTTTTTATGGGTGGGACACAACACGGCCGTCGACTATCCTTCCGGCATTTCTTCATTCAATCATGCAACACATACCAAGTGATATATATCTGGTGCAGTACCTAAAACGCATGAGTCCAGCCTGAACGCCATCTTTACCTGCAGCCTTGTTACTCTGGAGATTGGAAATAGCTGTTATTACTTCTTCCATTTCAGGAGATTCTTTTTCAGCCTCTCCTTCCACTCTCTCTGCGATATCCATATCTCATTTTTACCAACACTCCCTGACATGATCGTCTCTTCCATATTACCTAATTGTGTAGTACTTGGATTCAACAAGTTTTCAAAGTACCGAGGCCAGCTAGCGACTAGTTTTTGTTTTTCTTCCAGAAGTATTCCATTTTAATCTTAGCAGAAAATAACCATCGGATTAAAACAGGTTTGATTTCTGGACTCATAATTATCTGTGACTATAGGCAGCCTGGGGAAGTCTTCAAAATTGGTAAATTCAGAGTACCCTCATTTCTCAAGAGAATAATAAAAGATACGCTTCAATCTCTGGTTTGGGAAAGCAGTGGGAAGCTTTGAGGGAGCCAAAAGTATTCCCCAACAACATTTCCTTGCTATTTCCTTCAGACTATTTTGAGACCTATTAGACCGTTTTGGAGGGAATTTACAACGAATGTGTGTTTCATCATGCTCCTAGGTTTCAGCTACGTCTGCTGTCCTTCATATATAGATATATATATATTTTCTTGCTCTTCAGAACATTAGAACAACTTTAGCAAGTCAAGATATCCAGCCAGGAATGATGATGTTGTGCGAGGCTGCGAGATTACGAATGACTAAAATCTATATATCGGTGGAGGGTAAAAAAAAGATAGGTTTTGATTGCGAGTGGCGAAAATAAAAAATAAAAAACTGCAACAAGTTAAAACTTGATAATCCGTTTAGGCACAGTTCAGATGTTTTCTGTCAAAAAGCAATTAACCAGATATGCCACCTGGTAGGAGAATTGAGATATTTCAAAGTTCCACGCCATATTATCATAAAGTACGATTTTACAATTTTTTTCTAATTGTTAGGAACAAATAAATATATCTTATAAATTCGATATAGAAATTCTAAACTTTATAATAAGTAGCAGCAGTTTGGCGCAAATATGATAAGTAACGGTTTGTGCTGAGCGTTACAAAAAAAAAAGGAAAGAACGACAAGAAAGAAAATAATAGAATATCAGTTTGGGATAATAGATATCAAAGGCGGATATTAGTAGTAGTATATTAGATTGTGTGAGAAGGGTGTGCTGGGAATGGTGCGAGCCTCTGCGATAAAGTTGGCCAGATCCACTATTATTTATTACATAGTTGGGCTCTTGTAACGTGATTGACCTTTCTGGGCGTACTTCTCCTATACCATCCACCACTGTACACTCCCCTCTTGGACTCTCTCACTATAACACCACACTTACCGCTACAGCGTTATAATATATCCAAAGATGATCATGTTGTTTATAGAAAACATGTTATTTAACTATATGTCCCGTCGCCAGACATACACTATCACGATTGGGTTCTTTCATTATTCTACTTCTTCTTCATCATCATCTTCCTCTTTAACTTCTTTCTAAGTTGAATCTAATCATACACATCAGCGAGAACTATCAGGGAGGCTAATGATTAGTTGATCGTGTTTATAACTGTATACAAGTGAAAGCGAAGTATATTTACCTAATAATGTCACTTTTCATTATAAACGATGTGATAATGTAATTGATAACCATCTATGGCAGCTTGAGAAGTTTACTGGCCTATTGATTGGAAATTAAAAGATACACATATTAATAGAATATTTCCAGAGATAATCGCAGAAAATTAAATATCTCGGTCCACAATAGTTTATTTAGACCAGCAAATAAGCTGTAAGGAATCCCCAGCGAAAGAAATGCTATTACTTGAAGCAAGTACTGATCATTCAATATTTTTAAAAATAACGAAATTCGAACCAATATATAGCAAAGTAGGTCCAAGAAACGTGTGCTTCTTACGCTAACATACGAAACTTAAAGAAATTAAGAGGAAAACTGGAGTAAGAAATGTATTCTTAGTAGTGTGTTCATTAAAATGAAAGTGAGCTGGAGCTGGATGTCTTAAACGAGAGGAGCAAAAAGATGGTATAACCAATATCCGGTTATAGAAAATTTACTGGGTTCCAGATCTTGAGGTAGTTGGGCGCCAGGCTTTTCTGCTAATGATTTAATAAAAATTAATAACAAAAATTAATTTAGACCAGAAGAAATAAAGACAGAAGTAACCAAAACTACTTACAAGTAGAGGCAAGATTTTCTCTTTCAGGCGGTAATGAAAAATGTACATGCAAAATCAAGAATACATATATTTTCCAAGCTAAAGATAATAGAAATAATAAATAAGGTATACCTTTACAAAAATGCTATCAGACGAAATATATTCAGATACTATACACAATACGAAAATTATCGAAAATTACTGGAATGTCCCGGAAAGGCCTTGTACGATGGGACAACGGGAAACTCGGTACGACAACTTCGCCCGCCAACGTTTCCAGAGAGCTCATCAGACAGTTAGTACCCACCCGCACTTTTTCGTACTCTCCGCTACTGGATTGGGGAGAAGGTCAGACTGTAACTCGCTTGGACCCACTTCTTAATTCTAGCGCCTTATGTGCGTACTTGGTTACAATGGGTAAGAAGAAAAATAGAATGATGCTTACTTAAAGTAAAGAAAAATATTGGAAAACGAAAGAAAGGATACAGAAATATTAATTATATACAAGAAACTGCTGGAGAAACCTAAGGCAGAGAGCTCAGGAAAGAAAGAAAGTAATTTGGAAGAGGCCTATGCACAAATTGGGTTTAGATTAACCTTGTGAAATTTTAATCTGTAGATTTGTAATTATTTTTGTAAATGACTTCTTAACCTCTTTTTGTGTACAATACCCAGCATTTCATACATTACCGCAATGTGTAGAATTTATTACATTTCTCTAATTTGCCTAGGCATCCTATTGATTTTCGTGAGGTTATGTGTTCAGACTTGAAATATCAGGCATTTTTGTCTCCTCTATCTGTATAATTTTCGAAAATATAGATAAATATGACAAAACACATCTTCGTAAATCGTAAATTCCCATTATCCGCCCCTCTTTAAGCCTCATAAATACCCAGGCAATAAGAGTCTTGAGGTAGGTCGCAAATCTTTCCCTCAAAACCCTCCTCGCTGGTTGCAATAGCGAAGCGACGACAGAGTGTAGACTAGCTTGGAAGCGGCAGAGCGGTGTCGCCTCTCCCCGCTGCTTGAGAATCTTGAATAAATATATATCACATCGAATCCGCCTCTCGATGTTTTGTCATTTGTCGAAAGTGTGGGATGTTTACAATACTGTTTAAGTTTTTACCAGTTAGCGGAACTGAGAATGGTCAGAAACTGAGGAACACAATATCCTCGAAGTGGTTTGTTTTGGGTCCCCTTGGTTCTTCCTTCGTGATTGCCGGTAACATATATAATGTTTAAAGAAATCGTTGGTCCCGTTTTAGTGAAAATCGCGAAAAATTGAAAAGTCATTCATTCAAGTGGTACTCCCTGAAGACCAATTTTTACCAAAAACTTTTTACTGCCCACGCCTCATGGTAGCACACCAACGAAATACCATTTCAGATTTCTGTGATTGTCTTTTTTGAGTTGTGTTGAGCACACACAAAAACACATTGACCAATTGTATAAAAATCACTTTTTCGGATTCAGGGGACCTCTAAATGTATTGAAGTGAAAACCCGATTTCTAAATCAAAATAAAAATACAAAGGTAAATTTTAGATGACTGCAATCAGTATTTCGTACCATCAGTAGGAGAAAGTAATAAGAATCAATAACTTAAATTAAATAAGTACGTAAAACACCCATATTTCCAAAGACACTAAATAACTCAAAGGATTAAAACACATGTTGGATACTAGAAACAATGACAAAAATAAAAAATAAAAAAATGCGTTTTTAAACTGGCTATCTTGTAAGGAAAAAAGATTCAGGCACGCTTCTCTTTAAACAACGAGGATACCAGCTCATTATTGTGACACAACCAAGTAGGTCTTTTATTATCTTAGTACTAGTTAGACGATGAACATTGGAGACGACAGTAGAGAAGAATGAGAATTAAACAACATAAGAAATAAAAAAATAAAAATAACTTTACTTCACAGGGCAATAATATTTTCTTTTTTACTTTTTCGTTGTGGTTTCGTTGCTCTCACCACTACTGAGATATATCCTTGGCCACTGTTTCATATGTGTGTGTGTTTGTGGGTATATATGCATGTGCTTGTATAATACATAACCTGCAACACACACACACACATACACACATTATATATATTCACTTCCATCTACCCCTTATGTTACGGTTTTAAGTTTTACGACGCCTTGTTAAGGCACAAATTCCGGGCATAGTTTTCAATTTCTTCCTTTGACGTTGGCTTTAAATTTTACAAAATGGCGGTAGACTGGCGGGTCGGTGGCAGAGTGGAGATGTGGACATTGTTTTATATATTTTACTCTTAGCATTTTTTTATTTTGTTTTTTCCTCTCTTTCTTTATTTCTTTTAATTTTTATTTTATTTTGTATACTAACCCAACTCTTATAACCTCAAATTACTGTTTGATTTATATACTGAAAAGATAAAGGAATATTAGAAAGACCCAGCAGTAGACAGGAATAAACTACATGTCCACACAGCTATAAAGAAATTCCACTCTCTCAAAAAAAATAACAAATAAAAAATAAGAGAATGTGATGAACACCCTTGGTGGTAAATCTCTTTTGTCCCATATTTTTACATTGTTGTAATATACTAAAATGGAATGCAAAAATACGGAATGAAATAGCTTTTATTATAAATCCCCAAAGTCTCCAATGTATCTTATATTAGATTAGATTGTTATAGGAATTATGTCACTGCGGCCTAAAAGATCTATTGGGCCCCCCGGAGCCTTTTCAGTACACTGCCGGGCTCCGAGCAATGTTCTCTAGCTACAGGCAGGCAACACTGCCCATCACCGGACTAGGAAGATAAAAGCTAAGAACAGCATGCAGGATTCGAACTCGGGACCTTCGCATGCTATTCCAGCGCGCTACCACTCAGCTAATCCCTTCCTTCTCCCTTGGCTTACGCCAATTAACTAGGGGCGGAGACCCTAGTTTGTATACTATGTTTGTCCTTGTCTGTAAAGGGTAGAGTGTATGTAGTTTAGTGTATTGCGTACTGTTATGACATGGAGTATTGAGCTGATGAGTCGCTACTTCCCCAGTAACTGCATGCAACAGATACCCATTGCAGGCTCCAATGTATCTTACAAATTCATCACATGACTTTTCTTCTCACCAAAAAATGTTAAAAATCTAAAAATATTTCTTTCTTTACGATAACCTGTAAAAAATCTGGTCTAAAATACATGACTATTTCTTACTGCTTTTATTATAATTATTATATATAAAATGGCACTTTTTTTTTTCTTCAAATTTTACTTTGTCCTACCATAAATATTGGAATGGCGGGGGACAAGTACCTTGCCTGGGAGATAGTACAAACTGATTACATTATTATCCAGTAGACAGCGTAAACAACATTGATTAAATAAAGTAACTTTTGAAATTCAACGCCACAAATTCCGCAGATCTTCGGAAATCAATTTGTCCGAAAAATATATAAAATTATAGTGATGCGTTTATGTATGAGCCGTTAATATTCGCAGTTTAAAGAAAATCTTATAGTCATAAGGTTTCAAAAACAGTCTCACCAACCTATTCCGTAAAGTCGAACTTCCGGTTAACCAATGTTCTTCAAATTTGAACTTCTAGTTATGATTCTGTTGTACATTAATGTTATATATATTATATTGAAGGTTACATATATTACATTAGAGGAAAGCTTACCTTTACTATTCACTAGTATCCCCATAACACCAATTTTTTCCGGGAAATAATTCAAATGCACGAGATAGTAAACGGAATTTCAAGAAAATCGTCGCAGACATTTTCGAAAAAATCGCGAAGAACTGAAGGAACAAAAACCATTCGGTAAAGTCGCACTCCCAAAATCTTCGTGTCAGGCAATTCCTGCGATTATTCGTTTTTGAGATATTTTACACATACACATACACACACACACACACACACACACATATCAACACCCCTCTCCCCACACCTAAACCATCCGCTTAAAACATGTTTGCCTACTCAGAGGACCTGAACCATGTAATTCCAGTGAAAACTCAATTTACAAAATTTACGATACTTAACTGCAGTACTTCCTCTTTCTAGAAGAAAGTAAAAATGAACGTTCATTTAGATTGAGACAAGCACTAATTCGATCCATGATACAATATGTGTCGAAATATTGTGTTTATTCTTAACTGAGATATATTTTCTTTTACTTCTGCAAGAAGAACATGGACACTAGAATATTTTGAAATCGGCGAAAGTTTTTCCTTGGAAAGACTTTGGTGTTCCAAGTCACCGAGAAAAGAATATGTTTGCTGTGTACATATCAAAATCCGCTCCCATAATAAGTGTAACAAGGTTTTTCAGAAAACTTCTTTCAAACATTCCTGATTTTTGAGAAAATAGCAAAAACAAGACTGTAAACATAATTTACTAACTGCATATATACAACAGGACAATCACTTTTTATTTGCAATTTTTTTCATATAAAAAGAAAATTTAGTTTTCCACTTGAATTAAAAAATTTGATTTTAAGAAGAAGGTTCTTTCTGGGTGTAGTGAGTCATTTAACTGCCTTTAAAGTAGTACCATTCCAATTTAATGTGTATGGTTCCACTCCTCATTAAACAAAAATCTGGAATGAAACACACACACGATTCTCTCTCACTACTGTTAATACAAGTAAATATATAAAATGACAAGTTTTCTTTACACTTCAAAATTATTAAGTAGTCCAGAAGAGGGCACCAACAATATTTAAGAAGCTCGTATAACATTTGAAATTTAAAGCCCCAAGATTTATAACAGCGCAGTCAGTATTCTAGATATAAAGGAAATCGTTATAGCCATTTTGAGAAAATTCGAAAAACTCAAGTAGCTTTTCTGTAAGCTCTCACTTCGTTATCCGATTTTCTTGAAAAATGGAATCCTGCCAATGCTTCTAATGTATATTAGTTTTATACAATAGGCAGAATCTTAACATTGTAGTGAACTGATACTTTAGAAAAAAGCTAAACACTTCTGTTCACCAAGAATCCACTAAAAATAATTCTCCTGGTTAAATGTTTCAAATGAAGAAAACCGTTGAGGCCATTTTTGAGAAAATCGCGAAAAATGAAAATAAAAATACTTAGTAAATTCGAAACGGAATACCATGGTCAAGGTTTCTGCGATTTTTCTTTTTTGAGATATTTTGTTCAAACACAAAACACTTGCGAAAAACTGGAGAAGAAAAGTCTTTCTAAACGGATGTTTTAATTTATTTGCCACACACATACACAGAAAACATCTTCTTTACAGAAACAAAAATTTACATAGTCTATACATAGTTCTTAAATTAAACTAATTGTTATATTTTTTTGTATTGTTAACAGTCGTTACAGTCAGCGGCAAGAAGAGCGGGAACAAGTTGCGCAAATTGTAAAACTACCACTACGACATTATGGCGAAGAAATCAAAACGGTGAACCAGTGTGTAACGCTTGTGGATTGTATTATAAACTTCACAATGTAAGTTTTCTTAATGATTTATTTTCTTAATTTTTATTTTACTGTTCAGTTAAATATCCGAAATAGTAATGAGCCTAGGAGAGTATCACTTAATTTATGGGTAATCATATTCTATTAATAAATATTTGGGGACCGGCAGTACTGAAAATACCCTGCCCTTTATGTGCCTCATAATGAAGTCTGCTTTTCATTTATGATCATTTACCGGATTTTGAGCATTTGCCCACCTTTTTTATGCTTTACTAGCATGAGATCGTCGACTAGCAGAATCCAAATCGAACACAGCGGACTGACAATTTCTCATTAAAAATAGGCCACATTTCGAAATTTTTAATAACAGAAAATGAAGCAGGCTATCACGTAAAATACTTTCATGTATATGGCTCATTAAAGAGATAAATAGTCAAATATTAGGGTATTTTAAAAGTATCTCACTATTTTCTACATTTTTCGATATCATCTCATAATAGATTATAATTTGTATTGATAGTACACTTGTACACTCAAGAAGTTTTTTTAGACAGCGTTTTAAGACAAGAAGCTGTTTTAAACTGACAATAAATGAGAAGAACTTATGAAAAGATGGCAACTTATGATAAACGAAAGTAAATTTATGATAAATGAAAGTAAACTTATTCTAATATAAATAGTGCTAGTTTTTATCTATTGTGATTAGGTCCTCAGAAGATAATATCAGAAATTTTCCGTGATAGGCTGCTTTATTTTGTGGTCATCGACCGATTTGGGCGTTCACTTATCACCAGGAAGTCTTGATAAACAGTACAGAGGACAAAGGAAAATTTTCGAAAAATAGTTTATATATTATAGTTTTAAGAAATATTTACCTTCATGGGTTGAGATTATACATTTAAGTCACTATGAGTTTCCAAAATTAGACATTTGTTTAAGTATACGGATTTTGGGGATGTAATTGTTCTTATGATAGATTTACAATAATTTTGTCTTTACTATATTTTATACCAATTTTTATGAAGAGTTCACATGGGCTTGGAAGGTTCAATTGGCTAAGAGTGTATAAACGGATTTTGCTCTGTGCAAGTCTGTGTTATCGTACTGTTTATCATGACAACCTGATGATAGGCGAATGCCTGTAACCGGTCGTTGACTACAAAATGAAGCTGGTTACCACGGAAAAAATCTCTCAAGTTTTATATGCCTCTACTCATTGAAATATTCACTTATGTAAATTAAAATTTAGTCAATTAAATATTAGCTTTTGATTATTAAATGACGTATATCCAGGGTGATAAATATACATACATGAAGTGAATCCAATGTAAGTATTTAGATGAAACGTTATGTAACAATAAACAAATTTACATAATACTGAATAAGTTATTCCCCGATAGAGTTAAGAAGTAAAGTCAGCTACTGCACGAATAAAAAAAAAAAAATTCGGTACTGTCAAGTAAATAGTTATTAATTTCAAACATAATACATTTCAGTATTTTAGATATAAACGTTGGTGTTGCCCGTCGACTACTATATAACATTTTCGCCAAATAATAATAATAATGCTACGCTCTCGATGCACTGGCTCATGGCTGGACAACTATTCGGAGAGTTCGAAGGTTGTTCGAAGAAAGCGTTAGTAACAGATAAATGGCGACTTGCTCAAGCATATTTGAGTCGATCTATTACATCTTGGAGTGGATGTTTAGGAATAGCACATGGTGATGATCTCTAGAGGCACAATAATTCTCGATCCCGAATGACGGGAATAAAAACTCCGTATAAGTTTATAAAATAATGAAGTATAAGTCCTGTTGGTAGAACTAAAGGAGCTCTTCCGCGTTGTCGCTGCAGGGTAACACCAATTATTTCGGTTTTGTAGTCATGAAAATAAAAGTGTAGATGAATTTTCTATATTTCAAACACATTCGCAATAAATTATAGAAAAATTTACTTTTTAAAAAGTGAACAATATTTCAGTAACGTATTTAAACACTTTATAATACGGCCACGAGTAAGCTCGCGTTCTTGAACGTTGCTGACTGGCAGCAGTTAACACAATCCAGTAAATGGTTCCTTGCTACTCATGAGTTTACCAATGTTTACACTCGTATTTAAAATTTTTAAGCCTGAGCAAGACTTTACAACTAGTGCATATAACTCTTATATACTAGACATAACTCTTAGTATACACATTCTAACCGTATGGTAGGTACCTCATAGAAACATCCTCTATAGACTAGTTTTTTAGTAATCCGAGATAGACTCAAGAAGCCTATCATCGCTGTAGGAATCCTGTCGATCGATCAACGTTGCATTCACCTACCTACACCAAAATTCAGCTACCACATAGGAATATCTAAAGAAGATTGGATCCTAAGCGGCCCACCCAGTGAGGCCAAATGTAGAGATCACGATAGTTACTTTCGTAAATTTCGCAAGCTATCATTGTCCCTGTTGAAGCCAGATCCTTGATGTAGCACGATGAGAATTGAAGAGTCAACAAACTCAGCATTGACCACCGACGTTTCTATTAAACTAATGGAATATTTGTTATCATTATTGGCCCGATCCTCTAATTCGATCTTTTACTCACAACACATCCTAAATGCTCAGCCAATTCGAAAAAAAATAAAAAAAAGATCCAATCTCCTCTAATATTCCATGATGAATGGGTTGTGGGTGGTCAAACCCACAACTTTCAATTACCCGGGCTAAGTCCCATTATTCACACAATGTTTAATTAATCATTGTTTAGATTTAGTGAATGTGATTCAGCTTTAGAACATGACATACTTCCGCTACAGGAAACTTGAAATATGAAAAAATAAATTGGCATATTCAATAGAGGGAATATTACCGGTAACGTGATATTTGAAACAACCTATCCGGAAAGTGTTAAAACAAGATTGTAGCAGAGTGGAAACTTTATCGACACTAATAAATTATTAATAGAAGTAGTAAATAAATATGCTAGACGAGTAAAGTACTTAATGGCGCTTAAAGTTAAGTTTTTAACAACCCTTATAGTAAAATAGTCTATTATAAAACTTTGAGAGGACAAGATAAATACTCTAACTAGCGGCTATTCAAGAAGTAAATGTCCAGAGAATCTCTTTTGTTAAAAGAAAAATTACATCCTTAGATAAAATGTCTTTTCACTGTTATACGAGGAGAAGGGGTGGAAACAGAAAGAAAATCCCTTAAATCCATCTTGCTGGTCTTGGCGAAGGAGAAGAATGAATATGCTGGATTTAGTTTTAGCCTTCACTAGTATACTTCTATTACTAGTCCACTTGCTCTATTTCCTACCCTATTTCCGTCCATTGTTTGACCCTTCCAGTTGAGCGCCTCTATACCGGAACATCTTTTAAGTCCTTCTATACTAGAAATCTCTCTTGTGATATAGAAAAAGCTATTTTTATAGTACTAGGCAAGAAGAAGGCGGCCAACAACACTAACTTAAAGATAAGTTGGACAGTCGAGGCGTGAAATAGGAAGGCTTAATGTTTCCCATTGAAGAGGTTCCAGTTTTTGTAATTTATGTTTTCATCTCATCTATCTTTATATAACATCTACATTTGCTCATGTATATTTAAAAAAAATATGCAAATTTATTTATTACAATCGTGTTAAATTTGCGAAATCGAGTTTTCACCGCTAATACATGTCTTGAAGTCGCATATGAAAAAATATTCTAATGTGAACTCAAACGACTTTCGCATAATGCAATTTGCAGCGGTATAATTGAAAATTGCCTATACACTTGAAATTTTACTTAGTTCTCCCTAACATAAAGAGGCGCTGGGGATGGTAGCCAAAGGGGAGTGCTTTGAGGCAGATAATACTTGAAATGAAAACACTATGGTCCAGAAAACAACGCCTATAATGTTGAACTAACCAGTAAACTGTGCATTCCATATTTTAAAAAAATCGATTGAAATATATTGAGAAAATTTTAAACAACTCGTCAGAAACTTCCTTGGTTAACTTTCGATTCACCAAACCTCCAATTCAAGCAATACTTTAAACATACTATATAGTTAGTAGAACCGTCTATTGAACGGAAACGGCACTTTAGAGGAAAGCAGAAGGTTGTAGCCGGTTTAGAATCCTCCAAAAATTAATTTTACTGAAATTTACAAATAATAGCCATATCCACTTTTGGAGGAGTTAGTTTGCAGTGGCGGTGGTGATGCAAATGGAATTTGCAGCTCCGTGCGTTTTTTCGTTATTCAGATTTTTTTATTTACTCACGCAGATAAAGACACATAAATTCACACTTTTTTCTGTAAAAATATGTCGCATATCCATGTATTTTTGTTGATGTATTCAAGACACCTTGGCCCATATATATGTCTACATTTCCAGCGATAACTCAATTTCGGAAATTTCCACAATGCACTACTTCTTCTTATATGTAATAGAATTAAATCTGCTTTTTATCAAAATCAAACATTAAAAAAAAAAATGAACTAGATATATTCCGTTCAGAAATTTGAAGGAACCCCACCTTCAAGGTTTCGGTCACAATCCGTCCAACGCTGTCCAATTTCATTAAATGAGTTTAATATTTAGCAAATTTCTCAAAAATTCTTTGCAAATTTTCTTGCAACTATTTCTTTAAACTTGACTAATGATCACATGCGCGCACGCGCACGCGCTACGCCACACACAACACACAACATATTATATATATATATATAATATCTCTATATATATATATATAGATAGTATGTGTTTTAGAAATAAAAATTTGTTATCCTAAGAACCATAGGAAATATCTGTTAAATCAGTTACGTTAATTTTCACGATTTATTGCAGTTGGCAAATTATTGGCGCTGTTTTCTGGACCACACTGTAATCACTTCAAGTAGTACGTGCCTAGAGCACACCCCTTCAATTATTAGCCCTCCCCTACTCTTTATTTATGCTAGGAAAAACAAATAATAAGGAAAATTTTCAATTTTATCATTGATTAACCACAATAAAGGAAAACCCTGTTGCAAAACACTCACACAGTTTTAAATGTCCATAATATTAAGGAGGGAATAGAAACCAAATACTCCATAGTTTCAACATAGCGAAATAAGTTTTCCACAGAAATGTTTCTACGAAAAGAGTAGACCAGCTATTCGATTTCAATCAAAACGTTCGGAGTACCTGAAAGTACATAAGCATACCCTATTTGAGGAATTTCTTTAGAGGAAGCAAAAAGCATGAATTCTGGTGAAAATTTATATTCGAAAATCTACGTACATGAATGAAAGCTTACTCTTATTGCAATAAGAGAAAGTAGAGGGTTTACTCACAGAACAAGGACTACTTATTTACTTCAAGGAGGGATGAAGCTCTGGGATTGAACTATTTGTTTGAACTTCCGGTTTTCTTTTATTCAGTATAAACAGACGTTTGTATGTATTTATTTTTTTTTTTTTGTGAGCGTAACATTATAAACAATCCGTTCATATTCGAAATAACTACTATGGTGACATCTAAGAAATAAAGATAACGATTGTGATCTGGAAGCCAGAGTGGGCACCGGGGTATCTGGCGACCGACCAAACTCCCGTCCGACTGCCGTCGGTCTCACTCTATCTCTCTTCCTTGCTACACTGGTGGGTTAAGTGGATATGTGTATATAATGAATACAGTGTATGCCTTTATAGTCTGTAGTATGGCAGGGAGTCATAGAACAGCAGGGTTGTCCGATCACTCTACAAAACACCCCAAACCACACCCACACACACACACACACACACACACACACACACACACACACACACGAGTACCAGTCAACTAACTGAACTGACACAAAACTAAAGATCCCTTGACATGATAGCTAAACAGTGAAATAGTGAGGTAATCACATACAACACACACACACACATTGGAATCTCCCCAAAAAACTTTTCGTTAATATATATATATACCGTCTTGCATCATTTAAACAACGGTTAACTAAAACATTTCGTTCATTATTTCATTTAAACATATATATATCATCATAAATGTAGCCGACTTCAACAGTTATCCCCACTGTACTCTGTCATCATCATGTTCGTTTACACCACAATATCACTGTGGTCTCCTCGGTTGACTTGGTTTTTCTGAACCAGGGCTTGTCCACACTTGGGTACAAATTCGAGCGGTTTCTGTATGTAAACAATCTTATAAAAGTATAAAGACAATCGAGAGACAAATTCGTGTTTATAGACACGTTTTTGGAACAAAATTGCAGAACATTGGTCTCTTATTTAAAAGACTTGATGAGTAAATAATAGGTTGATGGTAGGCATTTCTTTAGCTTTCACAGTAATCCCAGATGCCATACCAGATCGAAGGCTTGAGCCACGTTGAGGAAGGCACCACAGAAGTACTGTTTCCGCTCAAGTGTCGAAGCAATGGTGTCCACTAGTCTATGGCACTGATGAATGGTGCTGTGATGTCGAAAGCCAAACTGATGTGATGGAATGATTTGTTCAGTTTCAGAATGGGGTAAAGCCGTTTCAATAACAATTTCTCCAGTATTTTTCCTAAAATAGGTAACAAACTTATGAGCCTGTATGAGGATGGAAGGTGAGAAGGTTTATTAGGTTTTAGAATCATTTTAATCGTAGAGACTTTCCACAATAGAGGAAAGTATGTGGTTCTGAAAACTGAATTATAAATGTAAGTGAGAAAAACTATGGCTTTTTTTGGAAGATGACGAATAATTCATATAAATTTCAAATAAATTTAATCCGGTTCTCTACATCTGCTTTCTCTTTTCTCAATCGTTCTGCCCAAAAGCTGGAGTAATTCTTCGAAATCACTTGGGGTCAAACGGGTAAAGTTTTGACCCATGCTGTCTTCTATTTTTAGCGTTGAAAGTAGTTGCAACCGAAACGAGATCCCTCTGCAAAAATTTCACGCCTCCACCAACGTCTCCTCTTCCGCTTTTTTTCATTATACAAAATTACAACTGTGCAAGCAGCGATCCCAATTAGGTTAGTCATATTTAGCAACTAATAATGAAGAACAAGGCATTCAGGAGTGTACACGCGACATAGTCTCTAGACGGTTTATTTACATGATCTGGATACATGTCTGTAGACAGTCCATATACATGTCTGTAGACAATCGCTCGACTTTGTATCTAAGTGTGGACAAAGCTTTATAACCCACCAACCACTACAAATAATTCAATAAAAAATAAACTTATAGATTATTACT
>JAAEAF010006479.1:0-25112 GCA_011037195.1 Triatoma infestans | reverse complement strand
TCATTTGCTTTGCCATCTTTTAAGGCATGATTGGCCGCACACTTCGCATACGTTACTGTGTTCTTACAATCTCGCGAGTGACGCCCATAAGGGCTACAATTGAAACATCTCAAGATGGATATATGATCTATTGCTCTACAAGTGCTCCACATTAGTTTAACACCGGATTCTAATATTCATTTCCTTAAGGTAGGATCAACCTCAATTATTAAATGACTTTTATTTATTCTTTTTAGCTCAAGCTAATTGACGACACTCACTTTCAAATTACTACCGGCAATGTCTAAATTTTGTTTTCGTAAAACTGAGAGTGCATTATTTATTTTCTCTGGGATATCACACAATTAACAACCTAGGTTTAAACTTTTTTGAAACTTCAGCTTTGGCCATGCTACCTAGCTTACTATTTATCTCTGCACAAATCTTAGTAATGTCATTTTTATTATTAGAACCATTTCAAATAATGGTTCAAGTAATGGTAATAATATGTCATTCAAATAAGAACCATTTCATTTGATAAAGATTCATTCTCTTAATTCATTCTTAATGCCTACCTTCAGACAGCTTGGATCAATTTTCTCTTTAATTATAATTTTCATATTTTCTGCCGTAATTTCTTTTATTTGGGGTTTTATTACCATTTTAAAACTAGGTTATAGAATTTTCAAGTGATGTTATTTGATTTTTGGCAACCATTGAATACATATTCTCAGCAACAACAACACTAGACGTTAGTCTAGCACTAGCCGCAATATATTCTTTATCGCTTTTAGTTCTTTATTCTCTTCCATAAGCTTAGAAAATACTTTATTCAACTTACTAGCCAGAACAATGTCTTGCTTTAGGGCATTGCGCAAATTACCACAAACTTTTAATACATTTTGTTATAACTTTAGAGCGCCATCGCTATTCGCTATCACTGTTGTTCGTGTGTGTGTGTGTGTGTGTGTGTATATGTGGGGTGTGAATGTAAGTGAACGGTACAGCTCAAGAACGGAAAACCGTAGAAAGTTCAAACTTGATATTACGTTTAGGTATCACCATGAGAGCCGACGACAGTAAATTATCTGTCAAAAATCTTCAACCAAGTACAAGTTTTTTTTTTTTACTTCTTTGCGATTTTCTCAAAAATGGCTCCAATGATTTTCTTCAAACAAGGTGCATAAATTACAAATACAAAGAGCTATTACTTTTATTTGAAACATTTCTCCGGAAAAATGCATTTAAGGGTACTTTAGGAGGAGAGGTGAGGTTACGATTTCCTCTACAGTGCTATTTCAGTTTATTATACGAATCTACAATCTAAATAATGTTAATTAGAATTAAATATCTTGTTGAAATTCCGAGTTTGAAAAAATCGGATGACCGGAAATGCGTTTACATTACCATTCTTCTAAATGATTTTTTCACTGTTTCACAATTTTCTGAAAAATATCTTTGACGATTTTCTTTAAATGTATAGCCTAGTACAGAAGGGCCTACAGATGGTCTTTGTGACAATGGTTTTATATGGATAAATAATACCTATGCTAATAACTCATAATCATTGACGAACACATTGCGTTTCAATCTACCTAACATGTAAATTTCGAACAACATCTGAGTCTTAGACACTGCTATACCGTATGTAACAAATTGGATATGATTGCATACTCTGTTAGGTGGAGAGACACACAGACGGACCAACAAGTTAAGTTAACCTTGTTTACAAAGCCCTATCTGTAACTCTCCGTTACAAAAATTTATTTATAAGCTTTGTTGCAATAATCAGCAGTCCACCTGAACCTAATCTGACAAGTTCCACCTGAACCTAAATGTCAGTTCGACACTCACATTACACTTACCTAATTTTGTTCGCAATAATTATTGTTAATTATGATATCATAATTAATGACAATATTTCTATAATAACAATACTGCAATAAAGTAGTTGTAATTTAATAAAATTAATTCTATTTACTAGTATATTTAATTAATAAATAAAAGTTCACTATAAGTTTGGGTGTTAGTATATACTGGCCGCTACTAGAGTGCACTACTGGTGTCCATCCCGTAGTATCCAACTTCTAAGTTTGTAGATAGTTCACAGTAGTTGAGTTCTCATTGTTCCATGTCATCAGAATTGAAGGGTAACGATTAAACAATCTCATGATAACCATTAAAAAAATCTGGTGTGAAACACTCACACAACTTTCTCTTACTCTAGTTCTCAAAATTGTAAATGACAAATGACAAAATTTAATGAAATTCATTGAAAACTGAAAAAACTGTACAGTGAAAACGCACTTCCGGTTTACGAACTTTCATGAAACAGGAAATTTTGGCCATCTATTTATTTCTAATTAGGTTTGTGTGGATGATAGAATTGTATAATCAACTATGATTGAACTTTAGAGAGAAATATAACCCCCAAAAGGTTCCTTTAAATGAATTTTCTCGGAAATGTTTTAAATAAACGGTCGCTCTTTGGATGTGAAGTTGATATACAATGTTTAAAGAAAATCGTTGGAGCCATTTTTGAAAAAATTGCAAAAAAGTAAAAAAAAAACAACTAGTAAAGTGGAACTTCCGGTTGAGGAATTTATACAGATAACGTATAGTCAGAACCCATGGTTTGAGCTATGCTATTCACATACATACATACACACACACACACACACACACACACACACACATACCCTCAGAGGTTACTCTTGAAAATGTTGCTGATATAATTAGGAAACCAAATTCTGAATTATTTGTAACTGATGAAACTATAGTTTCTGAATTTATTATTAATAAAACAAAGTACAATAACTCTCACCTAATATTACAAGTAGATCCGAGACTAAGAAAGTCAATTAAAGATCGGGGCCTTAAAATTATGTGGAGCATAATATGTCGAGCTGATGATTACATTTCATTAGTGAGATGTTATAATTGTAATCGCTTTAACCATACTTCCAGAAGCTGCAGAAATGAAACAGTATGCTGTTAGTGTGGTGAATTTTCGGGAGAAAACTGTAAACAGAACACATCACTAAACAGTACGAACTGCGTTAACAGAAATAAATTTATTAAAGCTCGAAATAAGTTAGCCACTTCTCAAGAGTTAGCAGTTTTCAGCAAGAACTGTCCTACTTACAAGATTATGTTGTCCAATAAACAATTAAATATCGATTATGGAGAGTATAAATCTGAGATATTTTTATAATGTTTGCAAATAAATCTACAAAGATCGAGAGTTGCTACATGTAATTTAGTAAACTTCTGCAATAATAAACAGGTAGATATTGTTTTCGTACAGGAGCCGTGCAACTTGCATAATAAAATTGCTGGTTTTCCTTTAAATGTTTCTAATTACAGTAATGGAACTAATCGCAAAAGAGCGGCAATTTTAAATCTCAATAAAAACATTGATATTATGCAAATGGCGCACCTTTCTGATGAAGATGGAGTGTTACTGGAAATGAAAACAAATAACTTGACGTTTTTATGCAGCTTCAAAGTATTTTGACAGAAATTTTGACATTAATTTAAATTTAAGAAAGGTGGAAGAATACTGCAATGTCGTAGGAAATCCACCATTCTTAATAAGTGTTGATTCAAATGCTAGGTCGACAAGCTGGTTTGATTTTCTAAGTGATGCTAGAGGTTCAGCATTAGAAGAATGGTTGTCATCTAACTCACTTTTTGTAGTAAATAGTGACGTTGGTATCCCCACTTTTCAGACATGCAGAGCGCAAAGTAACATTGATTTGACTATTGCTAATTACTCTATGCTGGCCCTTATGAATAATTGGAAATAAGTAAAAATGAGAGTGCCTCTGATCACAACTTTATTATGTTTAGGATCAACAATAATAATGATTTTATAAGCAATGTTAACTAAATTAAGTATAAATATAACACACGGAAAGCAGATTGGACAAGGTTTCATCGAGTTTTGTTCAATTACCTTAAACAATTTTGTAAAATGAATTCAGAACTGAATGATTACGATTTTCGTCAAATGGTTAGAGTAATTGCGAAAATTATTAAACATCAGAAAATATAAACAAATTTTTAGAAGAATTTATGGGCATTATTAAGCTTGTTTGTGATGAAGCATTACCTAAAGTAGCCATGACTAAACGGAATAAGAAACATAAAACTGTTTGTTGGTGGAGTCATGAACTAACTGAGTTAAGGAGATCGGTTAATCATTTGAGAAGGAAGTACCAGCGGACTAGAAATGATGAAATGCTCAGAGTACAACGTAAACAGCAATACTACAGCTTAAAAACTAAAACTAAATATAAGAACACCATTAATGAAGCTAAATTAGATTCTTGGAAGAGTTTCTGTAATGCAACGAACAAAACTCAGCCATGGAACTACATTTATAAAGCTGCAGCAGGGAAAATTAAAACTCAGAGCATATTCACGTCTACAGAGAAACCTGGAGGAGGCTTTACTACTAACCTGGCAGAACATTAGATCTTTTGCTTGATAAATATTATGTCCCATTTGATGACCCTAACACTGATAGTGAATGCAATAATATTATTAGTCGCAAATTAGCTGAAAATACTGTTAGTACTTTGAATGATATTCAATTCACATTTTATGAGATTAGATCTGTTATCGAATCATTTGATCCAAAGAAAACTCCTGGTGAAGATGGGTTTAATCAAACCACAGTTAATGAAATATTCAATAAATTACCTTTGTCAATAGTTGCGTTATTCAATGAATGTTTATTAAGAGGAATATTCCCAAATCTATGGAAAAATATCTGTTATAATTTCAATAATTAAGCCGGGTAAAGGAAATT
The DNA here is from genome assembly GCA_011037195.1 of Triatoma infestans. Lineage (NCBI taxonomy): Eukaryota > Metazoa > Arthropoda > Insecta > Hemiptera > Reduviidae > Triatoma > Triatoma infestans. The sequence continues at coordinate 20,317 of JAAEAF010006479.1, read as the reverse complement.
CTAGTGGAATAGACAAATACAGACCGATTAGTTTATTACCAGTCTGGGCCAAGGTTTTGGAAAAATTGTTATAAATCGTATAATGTACTTTTTACACAGAAATAATTTACTTAGTACCAAACAGTTTGGTTTTACCCCTCAAAAAACACTTTGGATGCAATAATGGAGATTAAAAATTATACAGAAGAGTCCCTTAAAAATAAAGAAGTCGTGTTGCTTATTTCGTTGGATGTAAGCGGGGCATTTGATGCTGCTTGGTGGCCAGCAATATTAGTACAGCTGCAAAATTTAAATGTCCTCGAAACTTGCATTTGCTAACAGCAAATTACTTTAACAACAGAGAGGCTGCAATATGTACTAATACATTAGTAGCTAAAAGAAAAATAACGATAGGTTGCCCCCAGGGGTCATGTTGTGGACCTGGTTTCCGGATCATACAATTTGATTCTCTCTTAAAGGAAAAGTTCCCTATCAATTCTTTAGTTTGCAGATACCCTTATGATTGCCGTCAAAGGGAAAAGTGCACTAGAAGCTGAATGTGTTGGAAATGCCTGCCTGCGAATAGTTGATCACTGGTCTGCCATTAATAAAATTATTTTCAGCAGCATCAAATCCAAAAGTCTCATCATATCCAGAAAACTTGTGAACACATCGCTTTCATTATATTTAAATAACAAAAAGTTACAGATAGTAAATGAATTAAAATGTCTTGGAGTTGTGTTTGATAACCGGTTTTCTTGGAACAATCACATCAATAATATCACAAACAAACGTTTGCAGTTGGTGAACATCCTGTCGAGATCAGCTAAGGTTTACTGTGGAATTGGATCCGATGCATTACAGGTGATTTATGATGGAGCATTGTTACCTTTAATTACATATGCTTTACCTGCTTGGTATGAAGGATTAAACAGGAAATATAACATAAATAAACTTCGTCGTTTACAAAGATTGTTTTTATTGAGAATAATTAAAGGATTTCGGACCATATCATATCAGGCAGCCTATATAATAGCTAATGTCACTCCAATTGAAACAAAAGTTAAAGAAATGTATAATAAATATAGAATAATAAAAGGTTTTGAAGAAGAACACAGAAGTCAAACAAAAGACTTTTTTCTCGACGGTGAAGGACAGAAAGAAATCTAAAGTTATAATTAATTAAATTAACACAGGTGTTATCAGGTCACGGAAGAACTAAAGAGTACCTTCACTGCTTCAACATTTTGCCAGATCCAGTTTGTAGATGTAATGCTACTACTTGGAAGACTTGGCATCATGTGCTATTTGAATGTGAAATATTCGAAAGAGAACAGGCTCCGTTCTTACGGAAAACAGTAACACTAAATGTACAATGGCCACCGCCCAGGAAAGTGCTAGTTAAAGATGAATTGTGCAGTGCTTTTGGTGAATTTGTAAATAGTATTGAATTTGATAGAATCTTAGAATAAATTCTTGTCTAATTAATTGTATATATATTAATTTTGTAATAATATAGTAATGAAGTGTATATTTAATTTGTAAATTTGATTTTATTTGTAACTATTGAATTAATTGTAGATTTATGAATTAATTATTTATAAACGCATGTAATATACTCGTATGTATGGAACATGCAGAATAAATTTAAAAATAATAAAAAAAAAAAAAAAAACACTCGAACACACAGACCATATGCTGAAAACCACTTTTTTGGAATCAGGGGCCATCAAAACGGATATTTTCGGTGAAAACTTGGTATCGAAAATTAGACACGATTACAATACTTGTTCTTACTAGGAGTAAGATAAAGTAAAAAAAAAAGCTAAAGACCAAAGCAGTCGATGCTATTAACCATTATTAAACAAAAACAAAAAAAAAAGTAAAAAAAGGCGAATTTCAGCCCATCTTCAGGATGCGTTTTTCAGACAGTGTGACAACACAGACTTGCACAGAGCAAATTTAGTTTACACACTTAGAGTGTATCAAGTGCATGTGCTCTATGCAAGTCTGTGTTATCGCACGTGCAAAAAACGCATCCTTCTGGATGTGTGTTGGGTGGATGGGCGAACGCCCGAAAGCGGTCGATGACCACAAAATGAAGCAGGCTATACGCAAAATGTCTTTGATGAATTCTCTGGTACTTAGACCAGATTGATATCTAGTTCGAGCTTCCTGTTGCTTTTTTTTTCTCATAAATATTTTCCTCGCAAATACACAGATACAGACCTTTCGTTAAAAATCATTTTTTTAAGCGACATGAAAACATGTGATGACGGTGAATGCTTTATTTTTAAAATGTAGAAACAATCGCCTACGCCTTCATGGAACAAGCACTAAATGAAAAAAAAGTAGTGGTTGCAGAAAAAGAGTAAGCATAAGAAATAGCTACTTGCAAGAGTCGTTTGCAAAGAAATAGCTACTTGTCAGCTTCAAGAGGCAAGTTTGAGGAGAGGGATTAGCGATGAGCTTTCGGCTAAACTAAAAAAAAATGATAATAAAAAAGGTGATTCTAGGATAACTAAAAGTGAAAAAAGAAAAAACAAAGGACATGAAAACAGGATAACAGAACGGAGAGAGAGAGAAAATATATTTTTTATAAGCTGGTAGATAGCTGCACATGGTGGGCGAGATGTGGGGGATATGTGCAGGGCGGGGCGGTCCTTGCGCATCCTTGTTCATGAATAATTCTGATATATTTCCTTGTATAAAAACTGAATTTTCCTCTAACTTAAAGAAGTGAATGGAAGTATATATTTTCCCCAAAATACATATAATATATACTATATAAGCAAGATTTTCCTCCAGCTCCAGCCCACACACGCTTTCTCCATCCTAAGTAATCAGTTACCCCTATACAAACATACTCTGAACTTTCATATTCCTTTGCAAGACAAGACACGCTTTCACAATTGAAAATATTAATATTCCTCTTCATCTATATATAAAAATAAATAGATGGACGTATATTAGCCCATATATTTGCCTCTTTTCCTTTTAGTGTTGTTAAAAAAAATATTTTTTTACAAGGAAGTGCCAGATTTTCAAAAGTGAGTTTTCACCGGAAATATTTATTTCGAGATCCACGGAATACGAAAAAAATGCTTTTAGTGAATGGTGTGTGTGTGTGTGTGTGTGTGTGTGTGAGTGTTAACAGAATATCTCGATAATGAAAAGACGCAAGTAGGCTCAAACTTGGTTTTCCGTTTAGGCACTACCACCGCACTAGACAAGAAGATTTCAGACAAATTCCACCTATCGGAATTGCGACTTTACTAAATGTTTTTTTTCAGTTTTTCAAAATTTATTCGAAAAAAGCTCCAAAGTTTTGCTTTGAACTTCGTATACCATCTACACACTTTTACTTTTAATGGATTTTCCCAGGAAAATTGATTGTTTGGAAGGATCTGGGGAAACAGTAGCGATATGCTTTCCTCTAAATTATTATTTCAGTATAATATATGGTTTTACAACTGAGAGAAAGATCATGATCAGTCATCTCAATCCACACGAGATCTGGAAGCTTTTAGTAGGGGAAGTTTTCTTATAAGTTTATATAAAAGCTAGAGCTAGACTTAAACAGTTCAGTCGACAAATGAGTCTACAATTCAGGCTTACCTGCCGTAAGAGAAAGTAAAAGTCGGTATTTTCCGGGTTATTCTGTAATGTTGCAGCGGGGATTTAGAATTTGTGATTTGCGCCAAGACTATGAGCTTCTCCGTTAAATTTTTAAATCGTTCAAAGGCAAAGCTTAATTTTATAAAAGTCTTGAAAATTCGTATAAACTAAATGGACTCTACGCGCCAAACTGATAAGTTTATAGATTTTTAGATTGCCTGAGGGTATACGCTAAAACCAAATAATTATGGCTCTATGTTTAGGGCATAAAAGGGTTGCCAAGCTGAAGTAACGCAACTTTCGCTAGTAGTCCTCTTCCCACAAAGCTAAAGCTTAAGATCATTTCATTTAATGTATGATTCAATTATAATCCTCAAGGTAGAGGTACCTACAATTCTTTGGGAGGGGAGGGGGGCAATTGAAGTTTTAGAAAAGTTTGATATAACTATTTTAATTTAAAAGTTCCATGAGTGGAAAGCTCGTTTTTTCTTGCATACTTCATATCAATGTGTTACTTTTTATTCACTTTATTGAATTCTCGTCTTCTCTCTTGAATGAAACACTTTCATAAAAACCCTTCATTGATAAAAAAAAAAAAAATAACCACAAAAAATAAAAGAAATCCATGCATAGTTATAGAAGATACCACCAATATCAATGGCGACATATTGTTATCCAGTACGGGGGTCCAAATACTATACAAAAGTAGAGTTCACTTCCCCTTTTTTTGCAAACTGAAAGCGCATTCAGTATCTGCTGGAAGAAAAAATATTCAACAAAAGTTGTTATATGTACTATTACACTCCAACTTGATTTCATTCTCTATCCAATACGGACATTTATATATACAACTCGAATACCATTTGAAACGTTTCTATTGCAATGGGATTTCCAAATTAAAGGTAGGGTAACTGGATAAAATGCTATATGGCAGACTACACCCCTGAATAAAGATACCATGAAGCAATTACAAACCAGGCTTTTGATGGTCTTTTTTTTATAACTTTTTCCAATGTTTGAATAATTTTGCTCCCTTTGACTCCCATTTTCAATCGCCTATGTTGTCTATTACAAAAAATATAAAAAAAACAATAGAATAAATTACTGTATTTGTTAACTTTTAGACCTCCGCGGTCATTCTCATGCAAAAAATTTATTTTCCGCGTCAGTGGTTTATGGTAACCAAGGTTTTACCCATATTACATAGATTGTATCAGGCTAGTGACGACTTGAGTGCCACACCAACACTGTTAAGAAACAGGATAGATCGAAATATCAGGAAAAAGTGGAATATACTTCCTCCGCCACCTTAGACCCAAAGGGTTGTAAGAGTGGGCGGGTCATAATTTTTTCTTTCAGCCAGGTGATTGGCTAACGGATGCGGAGGTCTAAATCTCTCTTCCCTCGCTGGGTTCAAATTATAGTTTTGTTTTGCTTCGTAAAGCCGGTAATCACTACCCTTTCCTTTTTTTTCTCCTTTCTCTGAGAAGAGACAGTCATGTTTTGTAAGATGTGCTACATAGATTGTGTCATAGATAACAAATCACAAAATTCTGCGTTTGCGCCGAATTCGTCTACAACCGGGGAAACAAGTAATTTTGAGAAGAGCAATGTCCTTGAGGAAGAATGAAACTGTTCAGACGGAGATGATGAATTGTTATCTGACAGTGCATATCTCCTGCGCTCGCGGATAAAGGAGAGAAAAGGGAAAAGGAAAAAAAGGATTAACAGTTTTCCAGAAACAAAACAAGGCTCCAACATTGCAGAAGGGCAATGAGAAGGATGGATTAGGGCGCATAGAAAAAACTCACTACCTACTGGCATTACTGTGCAAGATGGCAGAGGAAGAATGACTTTACTGTTTGTTCTACTTGCATTGTTTCTTATCAGTGTTACTTTGCCATTCAAGCCACACTACCCTGTCTAAGCCGATTGTAATTGAGTGAAACATCAATAAACATGCCGTGTCAAACATGACGCGTCTAGAAAACCTAAGTATCCTAGTTTAGTTAAAAACCTAACTGCATTGTTTAATTAACTATTATAATTAGTGAATTAAAACAAAAAAATATTATCCATTAAAAATTTCGTGTTAGATCCAGTGTTAGTATCTGAATCAAATATGGTACTTCCGGGAAATGATTGTTTTTGAAATATTTTTCACACGCACTCACTCATACCTTTCCTGAAAACATATTTGTCAAACTCAAAGGACCTAAAAACAAGTATTTCTGGAAAACTGAAGCGATTCGCAACACACTTCCCTCTTACCAGGATTAAGAAGAAAAAGTTAAAAAAAAAGAAAAGAAATGACGTCATATTAATTATCTACAACACAGCTAATGGTAACCTTGGTTGGCTGCTTCTGAACACTTGACTCCATTTCGCTTTTTCACAAAGTATCTAAAAAGGTTTGCTCTTGCATTATACTAAAAGAAATAAATAAAAAAGTTACTAAAATTGTGTAATCTATTTTTGAAGCACAGAGTAAAAACGTCAAACACCCATTAGCAATATACCTAGACACGTGCTAAAAATAAATTAACTATAATAGTAAAATTAAATTTTGTAATAAACCAATTATTTATTGAGAGCAACGATTATGATTTATCAAAATTCGTTCACCTAATTTATCACTAGCCAATAGGATAACACTATTAGCAATCAATCTAACCTATTTTTTTTTTTTTATTATTAAAATTGGTTTATATTATTTAGGTCAGTTTGAGTAAGGCAACACATTTTCGACAATAAATGGATAAATAAAACGTGTCAGTTAAACTTGAATTATCTATCTATTTCATAAAATAAAGAGAGAAAAATAAATTGCTTATCACATGTTAGTGCAAAAAAAAAGAACCAATAACACATTAACCTTCTCAATTGTTTGCCCGTACAAACTAATTAATCTTGTTATTTTCAATTATTAAAAAAAAAAAAAATTAAGAATCTCATGTGAAAATTTCACACATTTTCTAATTAGTGTTTAATTTAATTTTATTATACAAAATGACAAATTTTCTTTTGAATTTTTCTTCAAATTACACGGTTGTTTTAACATAAATATACAGATATTGTGGAGAAAGAATATCTACCCAGGCAGGTAATAAAAGTGATTACGTCGTAGCCCGAAAAGAAATATCCAATAACATTGTACCAACCTCATATAACATTAAAAATTTAAAGCCAAACACTCCGCAGAACTAGGTGAAATTATTTTTTTGGGGGAGAAAATGTTCCAAACAAAGTGATAGCATCAGAGACATTGTCCGCGATAGCCTGCTTCTTTTTGTGGTCATCCACCGGTCTCGGGCGTTCGCCCATCATCAGGATTCTTTTTGTCAAAAAGTATGATAGCACAGACTTGCACAGAGCAAATTCAGTTGATGCGTTCAGCTCTGCGGAACCAACCACGACAACTACTAGTGATAGGGTTCATATCTCCCACTGACTATGTACAAATTTGTTTATTCTTCCTTGCTGGCCGAGTAACAAGGAAATATTGCGGTCGTGCCAGATTTTTGAGTTTGAAAAAGTAACACTTATGGCAAGCAAATTTATTTACAGCATGTTCCGTAAAATAACTTAAAATAATAGCAAATGTATAATAAATAAAAAAACGATAATAAAGAAAAAAAAAGATACAGTAATAAATAAAATAATAGAATCACGATTGAATACATAAAACAAATATGTAATAAACGAAAATTATAGATCATAGGGAAACAGAAATGAACTAAATTACAAAGAAACTAATCAATATAACCAACAAATCAAATTTAATTAAATTAATGAATTTAGTAAACTGTTGGCAGAACTTATCCGATATTAGAACTTGAGAAATTGTGGAGGGCACAGTAAACCATGCCAGAAGGACTTTTCGAATTAGTGGCAGTACACAATGATGTTATCCAACATTTTGTGGATTGGCAGAGCAAACACAACATGAAGAGTCAGCTATAATGTGGAAACTATATTGATTTCATTCTCCCATGTCCCCTGAATATCTGTGTTAGTTGATAAGTCAGCTTCAGATCAGTGCGTTGTCTTGCCGTTGACAATTGAAAAGAATAGTTTTGTAGTTGCTCAAGTATTGTCCTATGTCCAGGCTAATTTTTTATTTAAATTTTGAAGAGCACTACATTAACTTTGAATGTCATCTAATGGAAATTAGACTAATCAGCCAGCTGAGAGTCTCAAATAAAAATGCGACTCTCAACTGTAAGCTTACGTATAAAGGGGAATGTTTTACTCTAGACAATAACCAATTTTGCCGTATGCAATTATAAAGAGGTTGGCAATCTAGCGCATTTTCTTTCGCTGTCCATGTTTTGTGAAATTAAGGAAATCTTATATTGAACCATTGTGTTTGGCGTCTGATACTTAGCTGATATTTTAGATATAAAAAATGAACATCATTGGAGTAGTCTTTTCTATAATGTCAAAGGCTCTCTATGCTAAGAAAATATGGAGGAGAAAGTTCACTTTAATTACTGCAATTATAATGTATTTTTAGGGACCAGCTTGTGTTATAAGTACATATATGTGTATATATATTAACTGAATTCTCCCATACTTCTTTGTATATTAAGTTTTTTGCAAATAAATAAATAGTTGCCCCTTTGTTACAGGTCACCCATTCTCTTGATTCCACAAGTCTTAATACAACAGTTTGAAGTGCCGTTTAAGAAAAGAAGATGGCAGTCGATCATACACTATTGGCAGTGTAGACGACTATGTTGCTTCTTTTGCCAACTGATCGGGTTTTCATTGCCTTCCAAATCTTCGCAGGAAGCTCAAACTTGGTATAACTCGGAATTAAAGCTTTAATTCTTGATAATATTGTAATAATTAGAATAAAAGAAAGTGTGTCAAACCAGATTTTTTTTTCCTCTCGAAGCAATCATATATTTCTAAAATTATAATTTATTTCCTAAACTTTGACCCTTTCTAATACATTTCCTTACTGCTGTGAGCAAGAAATAATCATCCCTTCTATACAGTAAAAATAACAAAAATAAAAAAGCATTAAATTCTAAGAAACAACCTCATAATTCTGGGAAATATGGTTATTCTGAATTAGTGAGCAATAAAAAAAGGTCTCTTATCTTTTATCAGTTAAAGGTAATTACAGTGCTATTAATAGATAAGTTTTATCAACGTAAGATTAACATGAGCAAAGAAAGATAAGATTGCCGCTAATATTAATCATAAAAACAATTTTTTTTATTGTCAGCTGATAAGAAATATATTTCTAAATTTTTATAATTGAAATGTTGGAAAAATTATTTTACAATTTGAAAATAGAATAAATTATTTCTTATTTTACTACTGATTTACAAATTTATTAAATTAATTTTTGTCGCTAAACTCTTAAAACAGATATTATAATTGTAACGGAAGTTTTCGTAATCAATAAATTGCGATCATCGCTAAAAAACATTTTTTCCGTATTCAAGGGACCCCAAAACATATTTCCGGTGAAATCTTAATGTTCGAAAAGTAATAAAAAACACTTTGTTTATTACTTTATGAAAATATATTAACAATGGCCCAGTTTAGTTCAATCACTTTACTAGATCATCTAAACACAGTTTCCCAATATTAACTCTTAACTTATCAATTTTCCGCCTTTCTGAGCACAAATACTGGTTATTGATAACAAGTACGAGTATTACAATAACAAGTACTAAAGTGTAATATATTATCTTCTTGACAACCTCATCATGATAGAGGAACTTGTAATCAGCAATGGGATCCCGATAACTTTACTACCTGACACTGTGATGGATAGACTAGCGGTTATTTCATTTATGTTGTGTTTCCTATTGGCTGCTGTAGGATGTTCTATTACTCCACATGGTTTCCATACTTTGGTTTAATTACCTTATAATGACTTTTAATGAAGATGATAGTTTCAAACTAAAGACTCATTATTTAATAAAGATTCAAAGATACCTCATATATTTAGTAAATAATACTTTTACTGTGAACATCGATTATTGATTACTGAATTATAATAATCTAAATTAACCCTGTTATTTTTTACAATAAATCAAATAAAATCAGAGTCAAAGTAAATAATTCTTCCAAAAAAACTGGGGCCCATAAATTTTGGAATAATAAAATATGTCGAAGAATTGCAAATGAAACTCATACCTGATAATACTTCAGGTACTACCCACCCATATATTTCAAGAAGATTTTGGTCGAAAATCCGTTAACCAGGAGTGCAACCTTCGAACTAAATACTTTCCTGACTTTCCTGAGTTCGCCAGTTCGGCTTTTTGAAAATTGAAGTCATCAAGATTTAGTCAGAAATCACTTTCCAAAACCCCTGTGTCTAATTAAACAGAGGACAGGCGCCATTTATGGGTACCTTGGGGGAGGGGAGTCTTCTGGGCTTAAAAAAAAAGGGCCAGATAATCAAGTTAAAGTAAATCACTGATCCGGAGTGCAACTTTATTCAACGGTTTTGTGGAATTTTTGGATTTTATTCCAAAAAGATATCCTAAAAGGAGTTTCCGTTAACTAGAATAGTAATTGAACATTTGTATATAAGCCTAACATACTTAACTAAAGAGCTTTCCAAGGAGAAAAATTAATTTTAAAGAATTCTAGCGAATCAGTTGTTCCTTTAGAGGTAAATCAAAATGCAAGTTGATACTAGAATAGAAGAGCTTTCCTCCTTGAAGTACGTACCATCCAGTCTGAGTGCAGATAATATGGAAATTTTGGGGAATGAGCAGATAGATAGGCAAATTAGGCACCACTTTCCCTTTCATTGGTCTCCTGCCTGATGTTGATGAGTCTTTGGACATATATCTATCAGGCGTCCATACATCGATAGTTTCACAGCATTCATTCTTAAGGATAAGATCACTGGGCTGTCGGCAATATAAGATGCTCATTGAGAGTGGTCCAGACAGAGCTATTAGTGAGAGGCTGCTTTGTCTCTAACGGATCGCACTCAGATTGGAACCTATCCTAAGGATTATGGTATCTTCTCGAAGACGACTATAACGATTTTCTTTAAATTTGAAACTCTAACTGCACTGATATACATATATAGGACACTATCCGGAAGCCGGCAATGCACTGACAAGGCTTCGGGCGCCAATAACCATACTTCCTGTCTTAAATTAAAATAAAAAAATCATAAAATAAACCATTACAAATTCAAACACAGAGGAAAAGAGCAAATTATTTTAATTAAAGGACATAAACGGATATCAAATCATGTCACTAATTAATGGAAACTAATAAAAACATTTACTATGTTAATAATAAAAAGCAAAACACACACCCACATACACATACATACATACATACACAAAACTAAGATTTATTAAAAAAAGAGCAACGTTAAAAAGTGCCCATAAAGTGAAACTAAAAAACTGTTACAGCCAGATCATAAAATTTCAAAGATTTAATTAAAGATTTAACAACTTTTGTTTCCATAATTAAAACGTTAATTAATGTCATCCCTTCACATTTTTCTCAAAATGTCTTGTAATAAAACTAAATCTGTAAGGTGATTGAAAATATTGTAGTTATTAAACAAAATACTGATAATAGTACTTACAATAAACTAGATATTAAATTTGAATCGGTTAAAAATTATATTATGAGAATACAAACAATCTCTCCAAATAAATAAGATATAATTTTGTCAAAAATTTGTTAAATTAATTTAATTAATAAAACAATATATTCACTTTCTCTTACGGTTGGTGAGAGGAAATATAGCGATCGTGACAAATTTTCTAGAAATTGAGTTTTCACCGGAAATACCTGTTTGGGGGAACTCTGAGTATACATTTGTTGCTAATGATTCCTTCTTTTTTTTTTTTAAGGGGATAAGCATTGCGTGCTAAAAGATCTATTGTGCCCCCCTTCGGGAAGAAATTCGAAAAAGAACTTCTCCCCCTTGGTGCGTAGTTGTAGGCCCATCACAGTAAACTAGTTCGAGATTAGTAAGCAGACAAGACGACTAGTCCATGGCATGTGGAGTTAGGAATAGGCTTGATGGCAAGAGATATCTTCGATTCTAAGTTTGGTAGTAGCTTTGCGGCGCTATCCAAATTCATTTGTAAGGCGGACGACCCGTTCTATCCGATCTTCTCCTAGCTCACTTTTCTCTCCCGCAAAAAGTTCAATATGCGTGAGCATAGCGGGATCTTGAAGAGTAACCTGAAGTGGCTCATTCACACCTTACTGCCCCTGGAATAGATGTTTTATCTTATGAGACATTTCAATGGTCTCAAAGGTAGTTCAAGACAGTGATACTTGCCAGAGTCTTTCACCTCCTCGCCTATGGATGGATAAAATCGGATAGGGGAAGAAAAGATAAAGAATTTTGGTAAACACCTTCAAACTACAATCGAATATCATAAGATATCGTACATGCAGGACGTGAGGTCGCAATTGTGATGGGTTTTCTTTTGGTTGCAAGTAGATTGTGATGTCCCTCACAGTCCAGAGAATCCAGTAAATAACCCCCCAGTGGTAAATTTGTGGGTCTATTTTGCTCTAAGATAAAGATAAGTGGTGATAAGAGGGACATACCGGTTCTCCAGAAGATATCGCCGAAATCAATCCCCAATAATGCGATATCTAAAGTCACTGATTCCCTAGAATCAATTTATACCAGCAAACAATTGTAAATCAAACTGAAGGATTGGCGTAAATTGTTAGAGCTTTCTTCTTTTTTTCTGGGAAAATTCCAAAATAACTTAAAAAACATTTTCTTAAAATCGATCTTTTTGTTAAGTGATTTTATAAAAATGTAGAATTCTAGCAACGATTTTTAATTTATATGGCGAAAAAATCATTCATTTTACTGAAACTCTAGAGAAAAGCTTGAAGTTTGTAGCGTTGGAGCTTTCTCAAAACGCTACAAAAATACATTTTTTCAGGGAACAATGCTTAAAATAAAAGTGGCATACATTTATTTAGGTATATCCAGGAGCATATACATATATATATGTATATCCAGGAATTCTTGAGAAAACTTTTTCGAGGAAAATCTGGAAAAACTAAAGAAAAGAACATTCAGTAAATCTGCACTTTGGGATTGATAGTTTTTAACAGAAAACTTTCAGATCAGAATGGGATTACATAAACGGACTCTCAAGTCCAAGCATTTTGTGATTTTGAGATATTCTGTTCTATGTCTCCGTCTCTGTCTATCTCGCTCACACACACCCATACATATATACGCACCAGACCACGCGCATTGAAATTCAGACAATAAATATGCCAGAGATAAGTATAATGATGAAATTGTTCTAATGTGGTATACACACAAACATATCTTGCTCAACTTGTTCACCCAAAGACAACCCGCATGTGTTGGCATACATTTCCAGAGTGAAACATTCCTTTTAGCACGATAACAACTTTTTTTCGTAACGTAAAGGAAGTTAGGGTGCGGAGGAGACTATCTATCGTATGTAAATATAAAATATGCTTCATAGAATTCAATATAAAATTAATGTATAGTTATACTTCGAGATTTGTCTTACAATTTGAATGGTGCTCTAAAGTATTGCTGATACTTTAAAAGAAAGTCTAACTTTAAAGCTTCTTCAGAACTCTCATAAAATAAATTTTCTCTGTTGAATGTTCTAAGAAAACTTTTTATAATCAGGCACTTACCAATAGAAAAGCTTCAAAAGACAATGAAGAAATAACGTCTTCTACCACAGCTGAATAATGTGCCAATTATTCCGCTAAGATCGAGATTTATCTATTTCAAATCGAGATTAAAGTTGTAATTGGAGAAAAAGTTATTTTTAATCCCTAGAGATTAAAAGCAAATACAATATACCACCTTTCAATTAAACATATTTTAAGTTAAATTGCTAATATATTAATAATAAAGTAGAGTAGACGTTCTAAAGTTAAACATTTGTTTCAAGATTCTTGAAATCAATAAGCGGCCCCTCACAGTCAATAATATTGACAATATAACCATCAATCCTCGCCCTAACCAGTCTCAATACTTCACTACCTTACACGATCAATAGTATTGTCAATACTTTTGTCAATACTTTGCTCATAACTTACTACTTCTGCCACTAGCAGGGTGAATCTAGGTGGTTATTTGCTGGTTTTTTCCTTTCCAAAATATGAATAAACGTACAAAAGCTTGCACAGCTATTATTTTGGCGCTTGGCACTACTCGTCAACTGGAACGCAAACACTGGATGAAAGAATGGTTGAAGAAGAGAGATGAATATTCTCATTAACACTTTTGAAGGAAATCAGCCTCTGCTGATTTTAAGAACTATTTTCGAATGGATGAAACTACCTTTAACAAACTGTTACATACGATTGAACCATTTTTGAAAAGACGGGACGAAATATGAGAGAAAATATAAGTGTTGAGGAAAGATTAGCTTCAACCCTGAAGTACTTGGCCACAGGAAGAAATTTTGAAGACTTGAAGTTTTCAGTCATAATGTCCCCAACAACTATCAGCAAAGCTGTAGTAGAAATCTGTGAAACCTTTATATATGTCCTTTATATATGTCCTTTAGACTTTGAAAAAAATTACAATCACCTTTAAAAAATGTCTGAAGTTTTATTTTAATACACAAATCTTTCCCAAGAACCTCCCTGCATTCGATCTGTTTTGAACTGAACTGTAATGAAGGGCCTATTTAATTAACTATATGAAATGTATGTTAATCAGAAAAATAAGATTAAAAAATTACAATCATCTTTAAAAAATGTATGATTGAAGTTTTATTTTAATATACAAATCTTTCCAACGTACCTTTGTAAGTTATTGTATCACTGTTGTTGAGGTTAGTTTCAACATTGTATAAAACTACTGAACTGAGTATTGATGGAAAAATTGGCGCCCCCCTACACTGTCAATATTATTGTCAATATCCCCTCCAATTTTCAGTGTTGATACATGAAAATCAGAAAATCCGGATTTCCATCAATACCTACCGTCAATACCATTTTTTCACCTTACACGGTCACTATTATTGTCAATACGCTAAGATATTGTCAATATTATTGACCGTGTAGGGGCCGCTATACAGCAATATTTAATATCGGCAAACATACATGTAATTTTGGTAAAGTAAGAGTTTGTTTTTTTTTTTTTGTTTTTTTCCCGGCGCATCGACTGCCATGGTTATTAGCGCCTCCACTCGTTTAAGCTTTCTCGTTCTGTGGCCACTCGAGCTGGGATAGCACAGGTTAACCTGTGTGGCTTCCACACACAACACCTTGCTCAGCAAGGCAGGGTGGAGCCACAGGTATTCGAGGATCTACCCACACATCCCCTCTTATATCATCGATCTAGTCGACGAGGGGGAGTGTGGGATTATTGTTTGTGCCATCCCTTATTTTATTAATAACTGGGGTCGACTCTAATGTAACAAAAATTACTATTTATTCATTAAGCTATATATAAATGAAGGTGTTTATTAAGAGTATTATTTACAAAATAATTAAATTGATATCTTTAATTAATAATTAATTTATTGTAATACAATAATATCGTGGAAGAGGCTATTTACTGTACAACATGGATGTGCAGTAGTTTAAACTAATGTTCCTGCACATCCTAAAATGATTAAAATTAAGTTTAACTTAAAGCTATGGGGTTGAAATACTTTTATAAATTTTCTTTCAACCCCTGATAAAAGAAAACCTACTCTAAGCATTCATGCTAACATTCTCGCTAATAAATACTTTCAAACTATTAAAAGAAAAACATTCATCCTAATAAATACTTTCTCGCCAATAAAAACATTCAGACCAATAAAATACATTCACGCTTATAAATACATTTTCGCTAATAAGTACATTCAGATCAGAAATGTGTTAGTGGTTGAAGTGTGCATCAACCACTAGTCTTCGATACATTCATACTATGCATTCACACAAGGTTACTCGATATTCCTTTCCCCTTTATTATAAATAAACTAACCTAATTGGGTGAAGTACTCGATATTCCTTCACCCAGATTCACATAATCTAAGTACTAACCTAAATTTTATTATATACATTTATAGATCTTAAATAAGTAAATAGCCTCCTCGTGTAAGGAGAACCCTCTTGTAAAATAGCGCGCTTGTCATATGGCAGGCCTGCTTTTCCCTTTGTGTACGCAGAGCCTGACATCCTACCAACACATGTGCCACCGTCAGCCTTTCTCGGCATCGAGGGCACCTCGGTCTTCTTTCACCAATAAGGAGGTGCCCATGTGTCACACGTGTGTGACCAATCCTTAGCCTCGTAAGTATAACTGATTCATGCCGCGGGAAGTTCTCGACTGTAGCATTTCGCACACATGGCTTAATTTGTTTTAATTTTTCATTTGTCCTGACCCACTGACTTTGCCATTTTTTATTTATAAGACTTTTCATGAAAATTTGTAAGTCAGAGGGACGCACAGGTGTGAAAACTTCAGCTCGTTTGGCCGCCTCGTCCGCCTATTCGTTACCGGACACACCAATGTGGCCCGGCATCCAGGCGAACGTCACCCTTTGACCATGTGCGCTTAGTTGAAACAGCAACTTGTATAACTTCATGACCATTGGAATTTATCCCGGAGCGCCATTAATACGCCAATATTAGTGACTAATTAAATATTTTTTCTTTGATCAAGTTTATGGCCTGGCAAATTGCGAACATCTCTGCTGTGTACACGGTTGCATACTGAGGGAGTGTCCAACTCAGGGTAACTCCCTCCGTGTACACGGCGCTACCCACGCCGTCGCCTATCTTCGACCCATCTGTAAAGATAGGTCGGAAATCGTTATAGAAGTTTAACAGCTGTAATAAGTTTTGTCTATAGACGACGGATGGTGTTTCTTCTTTTTTGTATATTGCCAGGTCCATGCGAACGCTTGCGGAAGGTAATAACCAGGGAGGTGTGAGAGCAAAGCCCCAACCCTCCACTGGCCCAAACTCGATTCCCTCCGCTTCTAACATCTCTAGAGCTCGGACCCCGAGGGGTCGCGTCCGCGATCGTTGATGGCGGAATTCTTGTTCATATGGGCTCTCGAATATGGTGTGAAATAACGGATGAAACCGCTTTCCCCATATTCCGGCGATGTAGGTCAGGGTAAGCTGTTCTCTTCTAAGCTGAGGTGGTAGCATCTCCGACTCTACATAGAGGCTCTGTAAAGGACTGGTTCGGAAGGCGCCTGTGAATAACCTAATACCTTCATTGTAAATTCTATCTAATAACTTCAGGCGTGACTTGCGCGCGCTATATATTGGCGCTCCATATTCCAGTTTGGAGCGAGTAAGTGCGATGAAGATACGCTTTAAGATCTCCCGCTCCGCACCCCATTTATAGCTGCCAATAAATTTTAAAATATCGAGGGTTCTCCTTGCTTTCTTACATGTATAGTCTATATGATCCTGCCAGGTTAACTTAGTATCGAATATGAGGCCCAGGAATCGGATGCTTTCCTTATATTGAATTGGTGTGCCATCCAGAAACAAAATGGGGGGGCTATGCTCATGCCTCAACCGGCAAAAGTGTAGGCACACCGTCTTTGTCCTAGAGAATTTAAATCCGTTCCTAGAAGCCTCATCAGCCACTCTGTCTATTGCCTGTTGTAAGGTTTCTTTGACCTCGCAGAGATCAGCCCCTGATAAATAAAGTGCGAGGTCATCAACATATAAAGATACTTGGAAAGGGTCACCTACAACTTCGGCTAGACAATTAACCGCCATCGTGAATAATGTGACACTCAGTACCGACACTTGAGATATCCCATTCTCAAGAAAATGTGGGTCCGAAAGGACCGACCCCAGTCGCACTCGGAACCTGCATGACTTCAAGCCCCTCCAGGCTGACCAGTCCACATTTTCTTGGGAATTCTTACATTTTCCATTCTTTCCAAATGTCCCAACCATTTAATTGTTCCTCTTTTTATCCATCCCACTAGATCCTGAGCCGGGTAAGTTCCATCAATTCCCTGTTTGATTTTTATTTTTTTTATTCTATACCTCTCTCCTTTCCTTATAGGACCAAAAATGTTCGGTAGGATCTTCCTTTCCCAAGCGTTTAAAATTCTAGTGTCATCTTTTGTCATCACCCACGTCTCGCTGGGGTACGTAGCAATAGGCCTTTAAATGGTCTTATATATTACCAGTTTCGCTTCCCTAGAAAGCGCACGGAATCTTAACACTTTCTGAAGAGCCGAGAAACACCTATTTGTAGCCGTTAGTCTGTATTTAACTTCAATGCTGCACTCATTTTTCTCGGTCAAGACTGCCGCTAAATATCTGAAGTCTTCTCAAAGTTGAGACTGAAATAGTTGATAAAACTGAATTTTCAAGAAAATATCGAAATAAAAATTTATATATAAATAATAGAATGGAAAAAGTTTTGAGTATGAGGTAACTTTTATAAAGTACAATAAAAAAAAAAAAAAAAAACTTTATATAAATATAATGAAAAACAAAATACATCCTCTGCCAGTTTTGTATTTCGAGATGATCAACAACAAGACAATGTTCCCTTTAAAGAAAAACAACCCGGGTCCCCGACCCTCCTCAAACAAATCCTTGAGGGAATTAGGTATCATAACAATCTTCCCAAAGCTAGTTTTACTAACTTCCCATCCCATCCTATCGTTCTGCTTCTTTATCCTCCCCCCCCCCCCACCTTCTTACACTGCCGTTATCTCTCCTCACCTCCAGTCGAAAATTCTTCTTTCAAATTAAGTTCCACAACTGTATTGGAAAAGAGCCCTGGCTAGGAGTAGTATCCTCATACTCTCCCACCTCGAACACCTCATTCACTACCCCATCCTTTATTTCCGTCTAAATTAATTTCTTTCAGCAACCGAAGCATTAGAGTAAGAGTGTGGGGATAGGATTCAAACGAAATTGCTTCGGGGACAATTTTCCTGTTGGAGACAGAGTTATTTCCATCTTGAGTTTTTTCGTCTTCTTCTTTTTTCCACTTTTTTTTTTTAATTTTTTTTCTTCAATGAACTTTGTTTCTAAATTAAAAATTTTACAAAATATATTAAACATAAATTGTTCATTTTTTTTTTTTTTTTTTTTTTTTTTTTTTAACTACGTTAAGACGAAGTATTGCAATCGATTCGAAAGATCGAGTTTTCTTTTAGAAGGATAAAAAAAAGCTAGTGTGAAACACTCATACAAACTTTGTCTTTCTCCTCATACTATAAAATGTCCAAGGGGTGGATT
Organism: Triatoma infestans; assembly: GCA_011037195.1. Lineage (NCBI taxonomy): Eukaryota > Metazoa > Arthropoda > Insecta > Hemiptera > Reduviidae > Triatoma > Triatoma infestans. Next base: position 1,516 of record JAAEAF010006479.1, on the reverse strand, counting down.
GACAAGTGCCAACCAGAGCCAAACAGAGGCAGGGGTAGAATATGATTACATTGTAGAGAAGAGTGGCCAATAATATTGAACAAACACATTTGAATTTCAACATCTAAGATTACAAAGAACAATTTTTTTAGAAAAATGTTGTAAAAATAAAAGCGATAGGTTTATTATCTCTGTGCAGTTAGTATTTTCCAAAAATGTTTGAAAGAAATCGTTACAGCCGTTTTCGATAAATCTTTTTTCCAGTAAACTGGAGTTAAGGTTGGTTCTGTTGGAATCTGTAGCGTAATTTTTGAAAGTGAGTTTCTTCCGGAAATAGTTGTTTTGAAGTCCCCTGAGTATGAAAAAGAAATTGTTAGCTGGGGGGAGGGGGTTGTGTGTAAGTGAACGAAGATTTCGGTGAAAAATCCATCAATCGGATATGCGACTATGCTGAATTTTTTTAAAAATTTTTTTTGCAAATTGGCCCCAAAACAATCCAACGATTCTTCAAACTTCATATTACACTACATACTTAATTGCCTATCACTTTTATTTGAAACATTTTTCCGGCATTTTTTTATTTTTTAAAGCGTCCTGGGCGGGTCCAGTCATTTAGATCTTTAGATGCTAACTGCAAGCTTTATTATTATTAATTGAGAATAAGGTCGCTCCAGACAAATCCGCTCAGTTATAAAAGCATAACACTTACTACCTTTTCTTTTTAAGGCCAACCCAAATAAACGTTTGTATGTAAACTTTTACAATTTCAAAGACAATTTCTTGTCAATTCAATTTTATTCAAGTTCAAGTACCAAGGTGCCTGGTTATCAGCTACTGGGTCTTCAGAATTGGATATCTAAAAGAAAATTGTAAAGGGAAGACAAGCTATCCAATTATTAAACTCGGTACTTTGGGGTAAATCTATCCGCATGGAAATTGAAAAAAGGCTCTTCCACGTTTTCTTAGGGAGTATAAACATCTACGCGGCAGAAACTTGGAGCATAACGAAGAAATTGCAAGATAGGCTACTGGCCTTAGTAATGGCTTTCTGGAAAAGAAGTTGTAGAGTCTCCAAGATATGGCACATGGCAAATCCGAAAATCCGAAGACGTGTTGGAATACAAAAAAATATTTTGTATTCCGTTGAAACACGTAAGTTAAAATGGTTCTATACTTCGCAATCCTTCTAAAAGAAAACTCGATCTTTCGAATCGATCGCAATACTTCATCTTAACGTAGTAAAAAAAAGTGAAATATCTTAGTAAAAAAAAAAAAAAATGAACAATTTATTGTTTATATATTTTGTAAAATTATTTTTAACTTAGAAACAAAATCTAATAATTTCGCCATGTGATGCGAATGATTAGTAAGAGATGGCCTAGGAAAATCATTGATTTTATTCCTAGTGAGAGGAGATGGAAAGGCAGGCCTAGGAAAACTTGGCTTTCGGAGGGTATCACCGAAGGAATGGCCTCTAAAAGCCTTGCGAAAGGGAAGTGGGAAGACAGGGAATCTTGGACTTTGGGCATTGGGGATA
>JAAEAF010006478.1:0-47951 GCA_011037195.1 Triatoma infestans | reverse complement strand
CGGCGACCAGTGATTCAGGTCAGTGGCCAGATTTGGTCGTCCATCGGCAACTTTCTAAGACCAGGTGGCTTCTGTTCAATAGACAGCGCTTTATCGGTGCTTGTCTTTGATACCTTTGTATTGAAAAGGCAGCGGCCGGCTGTGGGGCCACTAGTTATAAATTCTTCTTTCCTTTTGTTATATTTTGTCATTGCCTTGACATTTGACATTGACATTGCTTTGACACTGCTATGTCATTACAATATCCTTGAACTCTAACTCGCCCAGGCAATCCTGCGAGAGTAGTGCCCTCCCAAATACGCGAAACCTAGTCCCAGCGAAACGGGGGGACACTGACATAAATAGTGATACACCGTTTCCCTGACTCCATCACCGCAATTCTGACCAATGGGACTAGACGTCCTCCCTATGTTAAACAAGTGACTAGACAACCAAGTGTGTCCAGTCACTACCCCTACCAAGGTCTTCAGACCTGTCCTACTGAGGGACAGAAGATACTCCAAAATTCCCTGCTTAATTCCTTTTTTTAAATCTTTTAGCTTGTCCCCCCAGCATTTCTCCAAGACTCTCGTCTCCCAAAGTCTAATCTGTTTGCCTCGAAACTTCTTTGTGACGGCAAGGGCTGGTTGAGGACCACAAAATAGTAATGATGATCCCTCCCTAGCCAACTGATCCGCCCTCTCATTACCCTCTATTCCCGCATGTCCGGGTATGCAATAGAGACGCACCTTACCCCTCCGAGCCAAAGCATTAAGCCTTCTCCTACATTCTCCCACTACTTTCGAGCTCCACAATGACTTGCTCAAAGCCCTCAGTGCGGCCTGACTATCAGAGAAAACCCGCACCTCTTTGATCTCTCCCTGCCACTTCCCCACAAGGCAGGGGGAGTGGCAGGGAGAGGTCAAATTCAATTTAATTCTATAAAATTAAATTTCAAAAACGTATTTTGTAAAGCGCATTTCCGGTCAACCTATTTTCTTCAAATTTGGAATTCTATCGATGCATACTATGAATATATATATGAATATTATATAGGTGGAGAACTATATATATTGTATTGAAGTGGTACTTTAGAGGAAATTTAGCGACCCCCCCCCCCCCCCCACGAACCGCACCCATAAATATCAGAGTTCCTCGAAAAATGTTTCAAATAATGATAAGTATCTATGTAAGTAGATAGTATACAAAGTTTAAAGAAAATCTCGAAAAAATAAAAAAAAAAATTCTGTAAAATCGCACTTCAGGTTGATGGATTTTGCCCGAAACCTTCATTTAAGATGCGGTAATAGTTTCTAAACAGAATTCCAAATTTGAGCTTCCTACGATTTCTTGTACATATAACTTTATATATATACGTATATATATATATGTATACTGTTCGCAAAAAAAAAAATTCTTCGTATTCACGGGATCTCAAAACATATATTTCCGGTAGAAAATAACTTTAAAAAACTGTGACACGATCCCTTCCCTCTTACTTACTACCTCTTATCAGGAGGAAAAGAAATTAATTAAATATCTGGTATGATCTGCTAAAAATCTGGTCGCCATTCAAGCCGACTTTCCGAAATTCTTACAACTTGGATTTTTCATTGTAAATGTATTACATATCGTTGGTAGAACTGCACATTATATGGTAGTTATTGATTATAAGGAGCCTTATTCTGAATTAAGAAATTTTTCCTTGATAAGTTTTAATGGGTAAAGTAGTATACACAAAATAATGAAAATACGATACCATATTCATTTGAATGTGACCATATTGTTCCATGCATGATGCATTGTTCTACATAGTACTATCTGACCGCACTCAACTATCAAGCACCGACATTATTAAATGTGTAATGGAATCCGAATCATTAAAGATTCATAGGATCCGAAAAGAGCGAAGAAGCAGTCATTAAATGAATCAAAAGTTACTTACTCCCCATCTAGGCCAAACTAGGGAGGGAGAGTTTGATCATATAAATGGAGCGACAGCACAAGAGTTCTGTCTCTTTAGTATTCTCTACCTAACTTCTATTTTACTATAAAAACTGCAGACTAGGAAGGGAGAGTAACTAATTTATTATTCATTTAATGTCTGCTTCTTCGCTCTTCGGATCCTATGAATCTTTAATGATTCGGATCCCATTATTAAATAGCATTTATATTAATTGGCAAGCCTAAAGTGATATCTTACCAGAAATTCTCTAAAATCCACTTCCCTGAAAAATCTTTCAAATATTAATAATTATAGGTTTATATATCTACTTTGTGTATACAAAGTTTCTCGAATATCGCATATCATATTCTAATTCTATTCTAATACTAAAATTTATTAAGGCATTCCATGAGCCCTTAAATATTATAATACGAGATACTCTGAATACTCAAAAAATGAATTTCGATATTGCCATCACATAGGGCTGCATGGCGTGAACAAAATATCTCGGAAAGAAAAATCGTAGGAAGCTCAAATTTTGTAAACCGATGAATTTGATAGAAATGAATCTCTTGAAGATGATTGTAGAGTAATTGAAAGGAATGTCAAGCTGCCTATCACTGCAGCTACCCATGAACGCCCAAAAATCAACATTTCCGAAGGTATATTCAAAATAAAAAAACAACCATATCTTAGTTAAGCAAGTGATCCCACCATATTAGCAAGTGGTCAAATTTAAAAAAACTCAACGAAACCGTTTATAATTTAAACTGTGAAAAACAGAAAAAAAAACTTTTCTGAAAATTTGCTTCCGAATGACGAATTTTAATCGAAAAGCACTTCGATAGAACTTTTTTGTATTCCGGTGAATTCGATATTCACCGGAATAGAAAATTTGAGCTTCCTACGATTTTTCATTCCGAGATATTTTACACACGGACGGACATACAGCATATCGAAATTAATTTTTTTCATCATTCAGGGGAACACATTCTGTGTCACGGAAGAAAATACAATAAAGCCCTTCAAGAAAAGATCAAGAACTATTTTTACTAAGTATTGTAATAGTGTCAAATTTTCGAAATCGAGTTTTCACCGCAAATATCCGTTTTGAGTTCCCCTGAATCTAAAAAAGTGGTTTTTAGAAAATGGCCTCTGTGTGTATGTATATGTGGGGGGGGGGGCAGCATAGCTCAAAACGAAAAAACCGTAGAAAGTTCAAACTTGATATTAATATTAACTTAATATAATTAATATTAATATAATAACATAATGAAATTAATATAACGTAATATTAATTACAAGTAAATATGTTGTTGAAATTCCGAGTTTTAAAAAAATCGGATGCCCGGAAGTGAGTTTTTACTGAACAGTTTTTTCAATTTTTGCAATTTTCTCCATAAAAACACCGACAAATTTCAATAAATTCTGATATACTAACTATAAAATTTGCCAATCACAATTTTGAAAACTGGAGTAAGAAAAAGTTGTGTGAGTGTATCACACCAGATTTTTTTTTTTTATTAAGGCGCCATGTGAGTTCATCGGCCCCGAATCTTTTCAGAAAAAGATGGAGGGACTACTACCTCTGGGTAATGTTCATTAATTTACAGGCATGCCTACCTAACAAGGGCACAAACTCTACATGCTCCTGGGCGAGAAATCCAAGGGCAGCGTGTCTGGACTCGAATGCAATCAGGACTCACTTAATCCCGCGTCCCATATACCATTATTAATTTGCATTGTATTATTTTTAATATTATTGTAATTAACAAGCGAGAGAGAGAATACAGGTCAGTTACTTTTTGAGCTACGATATGTGATAAAATATAAAGATAACTGTTGGTGCAGACATATATTCAACAGAAGTTCTTTCTTTGAGTACGAGTAAAAAAAAAGAATGAACAGAGTAAAGTTAATCTGTGCACGTAGCAGCACTCAGTGAGAGAAGTTGAAGAGTGTACTTAGGTTGTGGATAGTAGGCACTGTAAGATAGGATTGTAAAAAGTGACAACCGGATACATGTAGACATTCAGGCTGTGCAAGGAACGTACACATTCTGAAACAAATAGTCTCAGAAAATGGGAGCACAAGTAAAACCCATGGCCATAGAACGTCGGTTTGATTGTCAATACTCAATACAATTCAAAACGAAGACTGTAAGACAAATAACAATGTTAAGAAAGATTAGTGGAATGACAATCGAGAAAAGCAATATAGAAGACCGTATCTAGAATATAAACATATTTTTCTCCCATTTGCACTTTTCGTTTGGTGTCATGAATGAAAAAAATAGTCATGATTGGCTATTGGTTGCCCTCAAATGATTGTTGACTCGGAATAGTCAGAAACAACTGGAAGGAAGCTACTAGATACGGGAAGCTATCTCCAGCGAAGGCAGAACAAATAGCTGAGCTGTAATGGAATTAACAATTCTCCGTTGAGAAAATTCGCCATAGTAAGCGATGGCGACACACTCATTGTGTACGGACGGTTCTTCCGTTTCCCGATTTTGACCAAAACCTAATTGCCGAGTTCTCTGGAAACGAAATATTAAGTATGTACTTTCTGCGACATTCCATTTTTTAATTTTGTTGATCACTCGCTCTCCTCCTCCCAACATACAAGACAAACCACACACTCGTTTTCACTCAATTTTAAAAACCACTTTTTCGGAACCAGGGCACCAGTAGACATGTACTTCCACTGCAAAAAACTAAATTTCGAACATTTGATACGCTCGCAATACATCCTCTTATCAACACCAAGAGAATGTAAAAATAAAACATCATAAAACTATACCATTATATTTTAATAAAGAAAATATGGTAAGTAATCAATCTGAAAAATAATCAGGAATTAAAATGATCTCAAAATGTAAACTAAAACTATCAAAATTTTATAATGGAAAATATGGTTATAAATTAAATTATAAATCGATTTTGTTAAAATTTCTTCAAAATCCATTAGCTAAGAGCAGCTAGTACTAAGAGATATAAAGAGCAACTCGCTATTCTCTTCCCATAACTAAAGGAAAAGCCTAGTTTGGGAGTGATCCAACTTGTAAGTTTAAAATACAAATCTCGTCAAACATCGTCAGTGTACTCACAAGAATTTCTATAATTACAAAAGACAGAGAATTGTGCTGTTGAAGTGTTATGGTCTGGTCTGTAAGCAGGATGAGGTAGTAGTTCGATTTTTTTTTATACCACATACTCAGTTTGGTGACAACCATCAGTGTCTCTTTGTAAAGAATCCCACCGCACTTTGTGGAGGTAAAAAACCTGGAAATGAAAGCCTTTATAGAATTAAACAGGCAGGTTTGTGACAGGGAAAGCAAAACGGTCGTTCTACCATTCATCGCGAGATGCTTTCAAAGGTCTCTATTACAGTGTTCCTTCTGATAAATATTGAAGAATTTTCTTTTCGATTATTCTTACAGTGCCAGATTAACTTCTAGGGAAGACTGGTTAAGATACCAGATAATTATCTCCGGACAGTTCCAGATTGAAGGTAGGCCTGGCTGAGTTTATTTTGAGTAAGGACTTCACTTGACAATATCTCTTGGTGAAAGGTCGGCTGTTTTCCAGGCTGAGATTTATGCTATATTTTGTTGTATTCGGGTTGAATGGGTGCGTAACACTAACTTAAAAGGTGTTTGTATCTGCTCGGACAGTCAAGCTGCATTGAGGCGCTGAATTATATGTCTTCACTTCCAAATTGCTACTAGAATATTCTAGAAGACTGGAAGAGCTTTCTTCCTTGAAGGATGTACTTCTAGTCTGGGTACTAGGTCAGATGGGAATTTTTGGGAATGAGAAGGTGGATAGGTTTGCCAAATTTGACGCCTTTCTCTCTTTCATTGGTCCCGAGCCTGCTCTTGGCAACATATGCTTGGTGCCAAGAGCAGGCTCTTGGTACCAAGCATATGTGTCAAGCCTGCTCTTGACACACATCATATGCTTGGTGATGTGTCTTTAAGCATATGTCTTTCAAGCTTCCAGTCATGAATAGTTCCACAGCATTCATCCGTTTTGATGAGTCCAGTGAGCTGACGACAGGCTAAGATGTTCGTTGGAAGTCCGGATACGAGTACTAGTGAGATGTTGCTCTGTCTTTCACGGACCTCTCACAGGCATCTGGTTGGATCCCTTACTAGGAATTATGGTTTAATAATATAATAGGACACATGCCAGACCCCTTTTGTAGAGTTTTTAAGACAGAGGTAGAAACATGCATCCACCTTATGGCAGATTACTTTGGTTGTGTGGATGTTAGGTTCAGGACTTTTGGTGGGAATGGAATGTCTGTGAAAGAGCTGTTGTGAAAGAGGCTATTTCCCTTTAAGGTTACGGTGCGATTTGTTCTGGCTGCGGTGAAACTTAGATGAGTTAGACCCGGATCTGGATTTTTGTTCCAGACCCGGTTTGTTGGAAGTTTATCTTCAGGGTAACTTTATGGACCCAGTGGGAGTTTGTATAGCGTAGGTTTTGGTGCCTCCCTACAGACGAATAATAGATAATAATAATAAGCCTGTTTCACATGCATAGAAAACTGATTTATCATAAAAATGCTAATTATCTCTGACAGACATGCATAAGAATTTCTATTACAATATTATTGTTGAGTACTAATTATTTCATTAGATGCCAATAATAACTAGCTCTGTTCTCAGAGGAAGATCTATGAAACAGTGCCGACAAATTACTGAAGAATATAGCTATTCCAAACTAAGACTCAGTCAAATATTCTGGCTAATGAACAAAAGCATACATATTGATAAATAACTTTAACTTATTATTCATTTTTGTTTAATTAATATAACAAGTAATTTTCTATTGACCTTCATTCAGAATTTATAGAAAATTTATAGAAATATGAACGATTAATATGTTAATATTACGTGTTATAAAGGAGTTAGGAAATATATTGTTAGGAACTAATCAAGCGCTCACAACACGTGTCTAAATAATCCATACTGGTACGTGTTCGCACATGAAACGTTGCGTTATCAACTTGTCATAAACATCATCTCCGTTTACCCTATAAAAAGAATAGTAGGCGCTAGTATATTTGCCAGCACCCAACGTGTAACATTTATGCAATAGATAACATCTTCAAAATAAAATTGAAAAACTAAAACGGTGAAACACTCACACACACACAAAGTTTCTCTAATAGTAATTTATATAGTTATAATTGACTGATTTTTTTCAAACTTGGAATTTTCACTAAACGTTTAGGCGCCTTCAATATTATACAAAAGGAAGAATTAAAATTATAATAAAACGATATTTAAGATATACTCCCATCTCTAAATAAATTTTCTTAGAAACAAGTTTCAAAAATAGGTGCATCCACAACCGTGCAGGTGTTCTCTCGAAAAGCCATAGCTGGGAACTCATGAACTAAGCACATATACAAAGAATATATATAGTGAGTGCTTATTAAAATGTATAATAAAACATATTTTGTTTCAGACATTATGATTGGTATTGGGAGAGGTTATATTGCTGTAGTAACCACAAAGCAATTCGAAGGCCAACATAGAGGAAGATAATATGCTGTGCGACACAGTGTGCTGGCGGCATGTATCGAAATAGTGCATGTAGCCCTGATTGTATGTTGTACTGAAAGCGAAGTGTCATGCGGGCACATTCATTACACACCATTAAATTGCCACTGGAATAAACTTATTTTACCATTCAGCCAACTCATATGTTCATGCTAACAACGTATTTATACGGTCGCAGGTATATATTAAGAAAATAATTTTATAATATTTTGATTATAATAATATAATTTTAAATTAAGATTATATCTTAAAATAAAAAGTAAAAATGTTGAATGAAATATGTTAATAAATATTAATAATAAATCAAGAAGTGTGAGATTCCAGGCGACAAGAAGCTACTAGGGGAATGGTAAAGTGATCAATTCAGTTCATCAAAAGAAAATGATCACTTTATAACTGTCATACATAAAATACTGATTTAAAATAAACTTTATTTCATCATAACTAGCTTTTAACAAAAAAATAATACATTTATTAAAATGATAATTTATTTAATTGAAAAAAGAAGAAGTTATTTTAACATTATACAGTGTTCACTTTCACAATATTGATCTCAGCAGACATTACTCAGAACTTTAGGCTCTTGGCAGTACTAGAAATATTTGTATCCTTTACAAAGCATTTATGCTAGAAAAACTTGACCATCAAAAGTAAATAATCTTTTTGTCCTTGCCGAATTATGAAACCAGTGCGTAATTGAAAAATTTGAAAAGAAACTTCTTTCCCTTCCAAAGGTTTCAACTGACTTTAAGTAACTGACCAGTTAAAGTCTATCGAATGTTAGTAATAACAATAATAGCATTTTGATATACACTCTGTCAAAGTAAACAAAATATTCTGCCAAATGGGAACAAAATTTTTTTGTTACATCGTATCAAAATTTGCTGTAAATTAATATAGCAAAAGAGCAAAGATTTGCAGTATTTCCTTACAAGAGAATTAGCAAATTGAACCACATGAAAGAGACTGTATGCGCTGCACTGTTTTAGGAGTTCGGTAAACTGGATAAGATTTTGGAAAATTTAAAGTATGATAAAGAATGTAATGAAATTGAAATACGCTTTTAATCAAGAAGAAGAAGGAAGCCCCCGCAAGTGGTATCTGTTGTATGCATGGGTTACTACATACACTCTACACTTACAGACAAGGACAAACTCAGTACACAAACTAGGGTCTCCATCCCTAGTTAATTGGCGAAAGCCAAGGGAGAAGGAAGCGATTAGGTTAGTGGTAGCGCGCTGAACTAGCAACGCGGAGGACCCGGGTTCGAATCCCAGCATGCTGCCCTTAGATTTTCTCTTCCTAGGAGCCTCTATAACTCACCGTCTGGTGATAGGCATTGTTGTTTGTAGCTAGAGAACACTGCTTGGAGGCCGGCTGTGCATTGGAGAAGGCTCCGGCGGACACAATAGATCTTTCAGGTCGGAGTGCAATAATCCTCTACAACAATCTACAATCTAATCAAGAAGAAAAAAAAAACACAAGATTTGTAGTAAAATTTCGTTTTTCAAAAATTATTTTGTATACCTAAAAAATTCAAAAAAACAGTGACCAAATTTGCTTCAAATTTCAATATCAATCATTATCCTAATATAAAGAAAAAGTGGTGGTGGTGGTGGGGGGGGGGGGGGGGGGGGGGGGACAAATACGAACCTACAACCCAGGCAGATACAGATGTGTTTTACATTGTAGTTCACAGAAGAATGCACCAATAATATTAAACCAAATCCGCATGTAACACTACAAATTCCACCTCACATCTATCTAAAAATCAATTTTTGAAAAACAATGTATCCAATAAATAAATGAAAAGTTCATAACGATACAATTAGCATTCCACCATTTAAATGAAATCGTTTTTGTCGCATCCGAGAAAATGTCAAAAAAACTCAAAATCCTAATTTTATAAAAAAGACGCAATTCCGGTGAACCGATTTCCTTCAAATATGGAATTTATAGCTATGGCAGAACTTCAAATCGGTGTACTTTGGAGCTTAACGTTACATGTTCACCCAGAACTCCACATTAATTTTCACGGGAAAATGTTTTCAAATAAAAAAGTAATTGTTAATTAGTTATTAGTAATTGTTAAGTAATTTATGTGCGTGTAATTAGAGATACGAAGTTTAAAGAAAATCGCAAAAAAAAAATAGTAGTTTTCAAATAAACCTCATTTCCGGTTGATGGATTTTGTTGGAAACCTTCATATTAGATGTATTAATAACACTAAAACCGTATATCAGTTTGAATTTCTGTCGATTTTTCGTTTTTCAGATATACTGTTCGTACAGACAGGAAACACACATACAGAGATCATTCGCTAAAAACATATTTCCGGACTGGAAAACATGTATTTCCGGTTGAATACCCAATTTCGTAAAGTTCGTGATCGCAATACTTCCTGTTACCACTAGAGAAAAGAAAGAAAGTAAGAGAAAGTAAAAAGACTTTAAAAGAAATTTAATCAGATTTAATTTTTCCCATTTTGTGCAAAAAAAAAAAAAGATATAATTTTTGTAAGTTCGAAACAATGGAGCTTGGATTTTTCACAATCATATTTTCTCTTAAACAATTTTATTTCATTGAGAACTTTTAAAAAATAAATAATATTTGACCCAGATACTTTCAGTAGCTACACAATTTTGTGGAACACAATGTACGTGAATCTTATAAAACTGCATGGATTAATTGTCCAGGTAATTGAGATAGTCAATATTCCTTCTACATCTCTCAGGTTTGATCCTTCACGCAAACTAGTTAACTATCAAAGAAATCTGCTTTTGTGTGCAGAAAAGAAAATACCAAGTAACCAAACTTTGTAATCAAAACAATAGTAAACTAAATAAAATTGGACAAACTAATGGCCGATTTATTTATTCTAGGAAACTAGATGATCATTCATTTTGTTGAAACCAAATAATAGTGTGTCCCCCGCCTATAGGTATTCATTTAATTCAATTAATTAGTATTAAGTAACTTTGATTTAACTTTCTTTTGTTATAAGCGCAGTATTTTTTCATTTGACCTGTGTGCACCCTTTCCGATTTTGTAGGATTAACATTTGTTTTAGCTATAATTTTCAAATAAGATATTCCTAAAAAAAATTCCGATCCTTGATCAATTGTGTTGGCACTTGATATATATTTATTAAACAATAACAGAAAACAAGCGATAAATATTATGGTTTTCAAAAATAATAAAGACTGTTTTTGAAATAAACCGCACAACATTTATTAAAGAACCTAGTACAATACACGCAGGAAAATTTAATAAACTTCTACTTTATGCGCTTTAAATAAGCTTATTTTATAACTCAGCTCGGCTTATATACAAAAATGAAAGTATAATATATATCTAAAGGTATCATGATTTCCATCCTATTCGTAATCCTTGGAATCTTCCGGATTAGTGAATAAATAAGTGTGGAGATAATAAATAAATAATTACTAAGTAAAGATGATTTGTTCATTATAGTGAAGCTAATAAGCAATTTTACTTTTTTAGAATAATTATATTTATAATAATAATATGTAGGCAGGGAAGGGAATAGCTAAGTGGTTAGCATACTGGACTCTCACGCGGAGGACCCGGGTTCGAGTCCAGCTGTGTTGCCCTTAGATTTTTTCTTCCTAGGACCCTCTACAGCTCTTGTCCGGTGATGGACAGTGTTGTTTGTAACGAGAGAACACTGTCTGGAGGCCGGCAGTGCACACTGAGGCTCCGAGCGCCAATGACCATAGGTGTTGACGCGCCTTAAATTCAAAAAAAAAAAAAAAATAAGCAGCCTCCAGACAATAGCTACATCAAGCCCCAATACTAAAACAAATGGCAGTTTAAAGATAAGCCAAAGTCGTAGCTTTCCCCAAAACACTTCCCCTAATAATTATTATTTATCAAATAATGAATAAAGTAATATTATTTTTTTACATTGGAATTCAGATACTGACCACCTGAGCGCATCAATTCACACGTATACTGAATATTAATTTTTTTTAAATTCGTTTTTAACTTATGAGTATAAAGATTATGAAAAGTACAAATATTGAGAATGTACTTTAATTCATGTCAAATACTCCCTCTCTCACTCTCTCTCTCTCTCTAAAACCTGCTCACTATTAACTTCAAATGCGTTGCTATTTGAGATATTTTTTGTAATATGTTCTTGTTCTCGCGTATTGTCGAGCTAATTATAGAGTAGAATAATATTACTTTACGTCACTTGTGAGGAAAAGTAATGGCTGTTTTTACTTTTTGTAACTTTTTTTTTTTTGAGGCGCGTCAACTCTATGGCCATAGGTGCCCGGAGCCTTCTCAATGCTCTGCCAGCCTTCGGACAGTGTTCTCTCGCTGCAGACAACACTGTCCATCACCGGACAGTGAACTGTAGTGGCTTCTAGGAAGAAAAAAAATCTGGAGGTAGCACTCTACTCGAAGCTTTAAACTCTTTCCTTTTCTGTCACTTATGATTAAAAGTATAACTTCACTCACAATTTTTGATTTAATAATTATCATATGCCCCTTACAAAAACAAAAACAAAAAAATATAATTGGCACATTACACCACCAGTGGGTGTAGAAAAAATATTTATTGTTTTTTGGAAAAGTATTTGAACAAAAATGATGCAATTAGAAAGCCAAGTTAAAAAAAAACACCTTAAAACAGCTTAAGATAAAATTGCAAAAATCTGAAACATTTATTCAATCATAAAGTTGGTTGAGATTGACGTAAGCGGGTAGATCGCCATCCTCTTTTGATATGTTTTAGCTTCCTGGTAGTTCTCAATTCTGTATTATTTTATCTATACAGATAAAACAAACACTCTTATGTACACATATAAGCAACTTTTATTTATTTATTTTTTTTTTTTTATGGATATAGTCTATCTGAAATAACTATAGTGCACCCCTTCCTTGTCAGTGTACTCCCAGCCTCCAGGCAGCGTTCTCTTTTTGCAGACAACATATCCCAGGGACAGGCAGTGAGCACACACAACACACCCACACAATTATATATATATATATATAAAACGTTAGTTTATATATATATAAACTAACATTGTATTCATATGATTTCTAATAAAAAAAAACACGATTTCGAAAAATTTGTCGATATCGACACATTGCTTCTCATAACGTATGAAAAATTAAAGAAATCTGAAATTAAAACTAACAAATATAAAAACAAGAGGTCCTAAAATTATTTGGATAATCAATTAAATGATTTAATTATCTCAATAGAAGTGAAGTGATTTTTAACTTATATACACTGCCATGAAATAATTTAATTTGCAGCTTCATTAATCAATAATGGATACTTTTGGAATTCAATTACCAGCCTCATCTGTAGCACTTAATTGCATCTAACTGTGGTCACCCCCACCTGTAAGTTTTACAAATGAATAGCAAACTTCGTTTCTTTTATTAACATTAATGAATGAATAAGAAGTTTTCACCACCTAAAATACGATGTTTAATTAAGTACAATTTTTTTTTTTGGAATAATGTTTCATATAAAAATGTAAGATGTATTTCTTTGAAGGATGTTCCCATATGTATACCAAGATTAAAGATAATATTTGGAAGAAATCGGGCTTCCAGAGGTCAAAACAGTAAGAAAGAAAAATATCTAAAGCCGCACGCACTCCTGATGACTGATTTTCTTCAATCTTGGAATTTTAGCAACATATTTAATTCCAATTAATATTAATTATAAGAAGTGTAATAGCAACCTAAGAGAAGCTCAGCAACCAAAGAGAGCAAGAGAAGCTCAACCACTCTCTCGGACTGGAATGGGAGAAGCTGTATAATTATAGCGACGGACAGTCCGCAAAAAAACCGTAGAAATCAATTCAATACATCCTATCGCCACGTGTCATTATCATACCACTCTACCTTAAACATTTCTCTATTGTAAAGTCCAGGCAGTCTGTGTCTCTTAATTAATATAATAGTTAACCAGTGTTAGCCAAGTCTTCTTCTTATATCACCAACCAGACCTAAATTCTCTCCACCTAACACATCCATTATAAGAAGGAATCATATAATTAATTAATAAAAGTTGTAGCACTTTACATGTGTAGCTGATACAATCTTGATAGAAAATCGTGCAATCATTTTGTAGAAAATCGCAAAAGATTGAAAAAAAATTAAAGTGATATTTCCGGTTGAGGAATTTCGAAAGATAACTTACTGAGTGGACTCCATGATGTTACCCAGACGAAATGTCAAGTTCGAAGTTTATGCGATTTTTCGGAGAGCTATGCTGTTCACATACATATTCATACACATTCACGACAATGCACAAAGAGAGATCATTTTGTAAATATCACATTTTTCTGACTCAGGGTAACTCAAAACGTGTATTTCCGGTGAAAACTGGATATCAAAAATTTCCATGATCAAAATACTTATTCTTACATTGTTTTCTGTGCAGTGCTGAACAAAAGAACGGTATTTCTAGAAGCCAAGCCAGCAGCCCTTATTAAGAAAATTCGCCACCAAGCGCTGTGTTCTCATAGTTCCTTTACCAGCCGTAGCGTCTGTTATCATCGTGTCTCCAAATGCACTTCAACTACGCATTACTCCCGCTGTCACGCTCACTGCGATATATTGGCAAATAAGTTTCAAATTTTTCAACGAAGTTTTTTCCTAGAAACTGTTTCTAGCTCGAAGCAAGAAACAAAATTGTAGTATAGCAACCCCAGTCATGAGTGCACTCAAAAGCCTTTTTTTGTAACTTTACCTACATCATCTACACCATATGTTGTGGTTAATATTTCATTTTTGTGTTTAACAATGATTTTGCATTTTTCTGTTTAACTTTTTCGAAGGCCTCTCATTTTTCTTAAAATGTAAAATACTTTTTAAAAAACGAACATAAACAGGTAAGGAGCTTCGCCTCTCGCACGCCCTTCTATCACCCCTACAACCCTTACCTCCCATCCCATCACCAGTGTCCTCACTGAGGCGCGTTCGAGAATTAAAAAAAAATTCGTCAGTTTAACTCATAAGCGCTCTGATCACTGTACTAAATGATCTCTCGTCTTTAAGTTCTTGTGCACTACTAACCAAAAAAACGCTATTCGTAGCCGGTAGAAAATTGAAAAATTAATTACATTAATTAATACGGCGTATTTTTTAGGTTGTTAATCCTCTGGTCTAGATTCGATTTTTTTCCCTACATACACGCTCAAAATCAGAATATACAATTAAAAAATTACTTGCATTATGATGATACTTCTCTGTTTGCAAGTTTCATACTTTCATCAAACATATTACAGTTTCTTTTGGAAGCAATCATACACCGGTCCACCTAATCAGACTTCTCAGTCCGCCTAATTCTGTAAATTACAAAAAAAAAAATATGGAAGTCGAACTAAATGATTTACCGTCTTTAAGAGCCAAAAGAACGCTTATTCGTATTTTTTAAGTTGTTAATCCCCTAGAACGTATTAAATTACTTATTATTGAAACCAGCTAAAAATAAAATGTATTAGATAACTTTTTAAAAATAATTCATTAGTATTTCGCGTCCCATTACTGCCTTTCAAACCTAGATTTATTGGTGCATTTTTATATTGTAAAACTTACCACGATATGACTACAAAATGATTATCCAATTGTTTGAAGTGAATATGGATATAGTGTGACCTTCTGTAAAAAAATCTCATCATTCTAAGACAGATAAATGCCCGCATGGGGTATCTGTTGCATGCAGTTACTTGGGGAGTAGCGACCCAACGGGTTACCACAGCTCACTACTCCATGCACTTCATCAGAACAGTACTACATACACTCTACACTTTACAGACAAAGACAAACACAGTACATAAACTAGGGTCTCCGTCCCGTCCCTAGTTAATTGGTGTAAGCCAAGGGAGAAGGAAGAGATTAGCTCAGTAGTAGAGCGCTGGACTAGCAACGTGGGTTCGAATCCAGCATGCTCCCTTAGATTGTCTCTTCCTAGGAGCCTCTACAGCTCACTGTCCGGTGAGGGGCAGTGTTGTCTACAGCTATAGAACACTGCTCGGAGCGCGACAGTGCACTGAGAAGGTTCCGAAGGCACAATAGATTTTCAGGTCGCAGTGACATGATCCTCTATAACAATCTAAATAAAAGACGGTTAAATATAGACAAAGTGAGTTGGGGGTAGTGAGAGGTTAGCTTTAACAAAACAAAAAACAAAAATAGATGGAACTAATTAAAATGAAACTTACCCTCCAAGCTTCAAATATTTCGTCTGATGCTGTTATTTGCCTCAGTGAAGACATTTGAACTACAATATAAATAATATCCTATGCAAATATTAAGCTAACCATAAACACTAGCACACAATATATAAATAGTTTCTATAGTTTTAATTCATTTAAATAAAAATTACTAAGAACAGATGTAATTATTTGAATTTTGAACACATAGCAAATCTGTTTTACTAAAAAAATGATATATAATTAGCAATTTATATACAATTAGCTAACATATTCAAAATTAGTTTCAACACAATTACCAACGAACCAAATTAGTTTCTCCAGTAGTTTAGTTCAGATATTTTCTTGGTTAAATTCAGTAATTACAAACATCTTTGTGTGTATATTTTGCCTTCGAGAAATGAAATTTATTCATTGCTGAATAAGTACGCGTCACTCAGTAAATGTGCTATAGCGTTTTTTTTTAAATACACATTTTCAAATATCATAACTAATAATTAAACCACATAAAATAGCTTCAATCGGAATAGTTTTATGTTTAAATTAAGTGTTTAAGTACGAATTCCGGTGCATTACCACCTGAAGCATGTTGTGTTTGGTTCCGCAAAGCTGAAAAGCATCAGAGATATTTTCCGCGATAGCCTGCTTCTTTTCTCATAGTTTATGGTCATCGACCGGTTTTGAGCATTCGCCTATCATCAGATGTTTTTGTCAAAAAGTGTAATTACATAGACTTGCACAGAGCAAATTTAGTTGATACACTCAGTTTATAGTGTCTAGAGAGAAGCCCTACTCAATACTGTCAATCATAGTTAGTGATTTCAGTTTTGATCCCTAACACTATTGAATCTAGGTGACATTGATTGATTCTACGTTCTACAGTTTGCAAATGTTATTTGGTTATAGACATTGAGTGTATTAACTGTATTTGCTCTGTGCAAGTCTATGTTATTACTGTGTCTGACAAAAACATACTGATGATAGGCGAACGCCCGAAACCGGTCGATGGCCACAAAAAGAAGCAGGCCATCACGGAAAATATGTCTGATACCTGAAGCATCGTCGCCTCACGGGAATCGAATCATTCTTGCACCATAGGCAAGTGCCCTAAGTCACTAAGCGCGAAGACATTACCGCTGAATAATTGGCAAAATATGCAATTACCTGAAACTGCTGAATTCAGAGTATTGAACGTAACAGCTTTTTTTGTTTCTAAATCCTGAAAAAATTAAATAGAATGATGTGTGTGTTTTTTTAAAGCGAAGTTATTTTTTATTATTAGTCCACTTGCATCGTGAAGTAGATGAGGAATCGTTAGGCAAATCTCAGAATTCAAATTCCTTGCGTTTCAGAGCATTTAGATAACGAAATAAAACATCTTCTCCAGTTCCCATGAGTGGAGCCTGAAGTAAAACTGGCGACGATGCCGAAGTTTATATATATCTATATATTAGTTAAATAATATCAGTTTCAAACACATACATACCTACTTGTAAACAGTTTAATAAATACAGTTATTCATATGAAGGCATTTTTGTTATTAAAATCCAAATGGTTTGTTTTTAACCAATTAGAAAAAATTAAATGACAAATGAATAGAATTCTCGTTCAAGAATATTCTCGTCATATAATCGCAAAAATAGTAACATTTTAAAATTAACTGCCAGTTCGAATTAATTAATTACTAATGAGTTCAAAGGGAATTATTTATTATTTACAATTGATTTTATTTTCAAGCATCATATGGATCAAATTAGCACAAAGAATATTCGTTAAATAATGTTAACATCTGGATAAAATATAATTATTTAAAATTCGAACATTTATCAGAACCAACCTAAATCTTAAATTAATTTTAATCGATCGTGTGACTTAGTTTAAAATAGTTTATCTCCGTTTCTTGTTTACAAACGAATATGAATGTTGGAGATAATGAAGAAAGAAAATATTTTATTTAGAATTTCCTATGTAAATTTCAGAAGGCCATGTTCCAATTGGTTAGTGCATTGAACATCCAGAAATCTCTCCAAAGATTTATATCCAGAAGATAATAAGAAAACAAAAATTAATACGTAATACTATTTTTTTTTTTTTTTTAACTCCATTTGTTAAATTACAATCGCTAAATTTATTTAAATACAAACTATATAAAATGCATTTCATTTTCTCTGAAGTTAAATAGATATTGGAATAAATTAAAATATATATGTATTTTTAGAGGTGAGCTTAAAATCAGAGCTTCCCAACAAAAAGTGTAGAATAAATATTTTTTTTTTTGGAACTAATGAAATAGTCATATAGTCCAGTCAACAATAAATTAAAGGATTAAACAAAACAAAAAAAAATGTTTAAGAGCCTTTCTGGAGAAAATTGTCTTTGATTAAAAAAAAAGAAGCCAATTTAGGTCTAGGAATCGTATTAATTAACACCATTACACCATCTTATGAAACACAGCAGAATATTGTAGTGGAAGAACGAAATGAAAAATAATAGTTTTTAAAAATAATTTAGAATATTTTATAATGTGAATTTAACTTCAAAAAGAGTGTATTTTACTGTCAGGTGCTGTAAATTCGGATCATTAAACAAAGGCACAAAATCCCGTTAGGGTAACTCTTTTGTATAAGAGAATTCCCCCGCGAGAGAGAGAGCAATTCCAAAGAAGAGAGTCTAACATTAGCTTCAAAGAGTAAAGAGTACACAGTCTGACTTCAGCCTTCAAACAGAACACTTCAGGAATCGCTCTCTTTGTATCAGTGCCAGTTATAAATTAAATAAGTTTATAATATCAAATAAGTTGTAGTTATTATTTTAACAGAATATATTTATTATATAAAACAGTGGTGCTTTCTTAATTATTCTTATATTCTATCTCAAAACAAACATACAAGTACTTTTCGCTAAAACGCTCACGCCACAAGCTACCTACACACATCTCACCATAACATTACAATATAAAGTTTAAAGTGCTACCGTATTTTTTTTTTTAATTTCACATAGAGACCCCGTTCCTAGGGAAACATTTCCGTACACTTGCTACTTTTGTTTCACAAAATTTTTACTTTTTACGTGTTACCATTATTTATCTAAATTTTATCTTTACTTAAAACTTATCTAAATTTAGCTATAAAGGCTTTGGGTGTGCCATACTATTTCTTGGAGTAAAAAAAAATTAGTTTTTGCTGAAGAAAAAAACAACACAAAAAAAAAAACGAAGAAAAATATAAAAGCAAAACTAGCATGGAAAGGAGCAGCGGTTGCGGTCTGCCTGCAGCCGGCCAGCCGGTAACAGAGGACCAAAGAATTATTCTAATATTTTTATTTATTTATTTACTGCTCACACAGATATAGTGAGTTGCAATAAAATAAACATATAACTACGTATATAATTACTAAAACAAAATTTACATAGAAATGAAACATTGTGATATATAATTATCTTGAAAATTGAAATAATTTAAAACAAACTGCATTATGAAATAACTGAAATGCTTACAAATATATAAATAAAATGAATAAGTAAAAAAAAAAAGAAAAACGAGAAAAACTGTTGTCAACTTAACATTAAATCATATGCATTCAATAACAATAAATTACTGAGCACTATTCTGGGAGTTCCGTCCAACGATTTATAAAATGTGGCAATAAATTTACCAAGGAAGTAATTGAGTAATAATTTCAAATAAAAATACTAAATGAAATAAATAAAAGTAATTAAAAAATAACTAAATAAGATATATATTATTTAAATAATTTTTGTAGACCTATCCTAAACTGTTATTATAAAACAACAGATAAATAGAATTTAATTTGATTAGATTATTCACTATCAACACATATTCGACAGCCTCAATGTTAGAATTATTAGGTAGAAATGTATGGAGACAAGAATTTCACTGTTTGTTCAGCTAATCAGTGAGCATATGCTCCAAACTGTTTTTATCGTTACCACATAATTTATCATGCATGTGTACTGTGCGAAATTATACTTATTCCAGCTAACTTTTATTGAAAAAGTTATTACGTTGGCTAGTATAAGCTGATTTAGCACAATCAGCTTATCAGTAGCACAATTATTAAATATCCAGATATTTCTCTCCAACTTCTATCTTTCTATTACTACACCAAATTCTTTTGAGTTCAAAACAATTTCTGTATCATAGGATATTAATGGTTTTTGTAAGATTTAATTAGAGAACTTTTCTATTTAAGATGAGGGATATCAGAATTATTTGAATATGATAATAAATAATCAATATCCTATTGTTATACAATGATTTTAATAATAGCAATAATGTTAATAATAATAATATTAAATCTGTCAAAAACGACGAACATTACCCGGTAGGGAAAGGTAATAATAAATGCTAGTTTGGGAAAGGAAATCCCTGGATCCCTGGGTCGCTAGGGTCGTCAAAAGTAATAAAATACAATGAAAGCAATAATAATATTGTTACTTGTTTACTCTTTCTCCCTAGACTGTTATTTACTTAATCAGAAATACGAGTTTACTCAACTTTTTTATTATATACAAGTACACATCAATCAACGATCTCAATATAAACAAAATTCACTAGTGTACTACCTTAATGTCTAAATACTCAATAAAACTCACAGTTCCCTTTACAGTGTTTAATAATAAATTACAAATTTAATACAATATAAGGAAAAATCATTTTTTATTTTTCAAAGAAATCTTCTTTTTTTTTTCGTTAAATTAATCAAAATGTATTTTACACCATTATGCTTATTAAAATAGATCAATTTTGGCAAGCTTGCCCCAATATTAATATTTTTCTTTTTTTTTAAGAGGGGGAAATGCGGTTTACTTACGCACGCAGATGCCTTGCTGTGCCGGTCTTCCAAACTGGACTACGGGCTAAAACACCCCCCGCTTGCAGCTAGGCATAGCCTGGATTCACTGATGACCAGCACTACTTCAGAATAAGCTTCTTATTTAGCCATCGAGGATGTTTTCCTCGGTATTACTCCACTTGGGAGTCGTCTAGGCCCTGCTTCTTCCGCTGAAGAATGTCCCTGGCGTATCTTGCTACAGTCTGCCAGTTGGCATCACTGGCCAGCATTGCCTCAACCAGAGTATCTGGGGTCTGTCGTACATCACCGCATTCGATCGAGGTCACTTCTCAGCGTTCCTCCCGATAGCAGGAAAAAAAGTGTGGCAAGCAATAATAACAATGATAATAATAATAATAATAATAAAAATTATCAGCCAGCGACCATAATGGAGAATGAAAGTTGCAAACTTTTTTAGGACACAAGTGTGATAACAGACCAGCATATCTCACACAACAGGCCAGATATCATCCTATTAGGAAAAGAAAGAAAACTGTGCATTTAATAGATGGGGCGGTCCCTAAGACTGAAAATTTGTCGTCCACCTACAACGACAAAATTTAGAAATATATTCAGGTTTCTAACGAAATTAAGCAAATGTTGAATGTTGGGATTATATGGATAGTTCCTATTGTCCTTTCATCAACAGGCGTGATTCCTACGTCTCTGCGGAGAAATATTCAGTTGCTATCTATTGACGAAAATTTATACGTTAATCTGCAGAAGTCAGCTATATTGGATACATGCACATAGTGCGACATTTTTTAGGTTTCTAATCTAAAATAGTTAATTTATATATCTGTTCGAAAAAATTCCCAGCTATATAATCCCCAGGATCTCACTAAGAATATGTAATAATAATAATAATATTAAAAATAATTCCTAGAAGCCTCTACAGCTCATTGTCCGATGATGGTCAGTATTGTCTGTAACGAGAGAACACTGTCCGGAGGCCGGCAGTACACTGAGAAGGCTCCGGGCGCCAATGACCATAGATGTTGACGCACCTTAAAATAAAAAAAATAAAAAAAATAATAATAATAATAATAATAATGATTATTATTATTATAAAATGCAACGGAGCAGTAGAATCCATTCAGCACATCATCGCCGGGTGCTTGAATTTAGCAGGCACTGAGTACCTCACAAGCAGCGCCCGCTTTAGCGGTTACGTCGCCCAGGATAAAAGGACAAATTGCCGCCCCTTAAGAATATGATATATATAATTTTTTAAGCAAGTCTACGTATGTTCAAACACAAGCTGAAGCAGCGCTCTGCTCGCGTGCTAATGCTATTCTGTTCATAGAATTATATGCATGTTCACACAAGTTCAAGCATCGTCCTTTACAAATTCTGCGTTAATTTTTCAATAATAGTGTAAATATTTTTAGCTTTTAGACAAACAATATAAATACGCTACGCAATGTAAATTTTTGGCAAACGAAAAAATCGATATGCGAAATTTTCTATTAATTGAGTATTTAACACATCAATATTTTTCTCACACTTACAGCCAAAATGGCACCCCTAAATTTTGGCGGCTCGGACAAACGTTGCTTCTCAGCTCATTGAGAAGTAGACCTTTCTTAATAATTACTGCCTCTCATTTCTATAAGACAAAGTATTGGGGTCCTGAGACAAAATGGCGTCCCTAGAGCGGGCGCTGCTCTCAAGGCACAATAATTAGCGCGCATGCTCCATCAGGCGCTGGTAGACAAACTCGAGATTGTGCCAGAGGGAGAGGAGCTACCTTATTATAGGTATACCCCGAAGGTCATAGTGGAAAAGGAAGGGGTTAAAGTGTATTGGGAAAAGTGTATGATAGATCAGTCAGCACAATGGACCGGACATCCTTATTTTAAATACCCGAAAAATGGCAGACGAAATAATATATGTAGTGAATTCCTTGGACAACTATACCCGCAAAACTTTAGCCGAGAAGAACTGGAAGTAACAGGATCTAGCGGTTGAAATCAAACAGATGTATCAGCTGGAGTAGTTAGGGTAAACCTGATCGTCATTTCGGCTAATGGCCTAGTGCCCGTCGAGACAGTCAAGAATGTGCATGAGTTCAAGCTGCAATCCAGGTTGTTGAAGAGGGCGTAGAAGTCTGTCTTATTGGACGCAGCGAGATGATGAGGAAGTTCTTCTAGTTTATAACAATTTTAAAGGTCTTCAATGGGTTGGAATTCCCCCTCCCCCCCGCTGATTCTATTTGCAAAAGGAAAAATAATAATAATAATAATAATAATAATAGTAATATTATTATTATTATTATTAGCTTAGTAATTCTAGATATGCCGTTTGGAGGATCAAAACGTGAGTTATAAAATAAAACTCCTATTATAGCAGCATATCATTTTTTATATGAAACATACACCCGACTTTCTCGAGATACTTTCTCAATTTCCACTAACAAATTTTTCAATACCTGAGACCCTGAGAGTGTAACCTCAAAGTTCCATCGAGCTTTGTAGAGGCGATTACTTCATCTTTTAACACAACACACCCACCCGTTTGATTGACGGATCACATTTTCTTTTATTCAAAAACGGCTTTAACAAATTTCTTCAAACACCGTACTTTACCAAAAAAAAAAAAATACAGTAAGCAGGTACAGTTACTAGCGGACCTAATATTAAAGGCAAGGAGGGAACCGCGGCCTACTAACCAACGCTCATCAATAATGATTTAAAGCATTTCCCTGGGAAATTTGTTAGGAGCTGTGAGGTGTAAGATATTCTCGAAAATGTTCTAACCATGTTCTTTAAACTTTGGTTTATTAATTATACATTATATAACACTATATCTTGGTGAAACAATCAACATTAAAGAAAAGTTGTCAATCATTATTGCAATAAGGACAAGAGATTTTTTTTAGACCCAGAGACTTCAAAATATATATGTATATCGGATCTGAATGAAATAATATCGAAACTTAGAAATGATCGCATACTACTTGCTTTTATAGTAAGCAAGGAAAAGAAAAAAGTAAAAAACCATGTGTCAGATCTGGAAGGCTCAAAACATGCTTTTTCGATGAGAATTTAATTTTTTCAAGATCTAACATTATTGCAATATTTCTCTTTAGCAGTAAGAGAAAGTAAAAATATTTAAAAGGTTCCAGAAGGCAGTAAATTATCTGTCTGAAACCATAATAAGTAATGTCGTTTCAAATTTGATCCGACTAAAAAAAATTTTTAATATTTTTTTTTCTTTATTCAATAATAATTAAACATTTGTTTAGTATTTATTTAATGTGAAGATGAATTTAATTTATTCTATTAGGGAACAAAATACATACACATGAAAATTTAACAGATAAGGAAACATAGCAGAACACTCTTACGGAACGGAAGCAGAACGAATGGTTACTATACAATCCGCTAGATGTCTAGCAAGTCGAAAAGGACACATAAATTGATTACCAAGTCGTGTACAGAATACCTTAACCACTTACAGTACAAACTTAGTAAATGGTGTGGAATGAAAGAGTGAACATCACGCTATATGGAGTGGGGGGAGGGGTGAAGTGATGGAATAAAAGCAATGATGGAAATAAAGATAGCCAGATGAAAAGGAGAGAATTACAAGAGAGAATAGCTGCTTACGTCTCTGTACACAAACAAGAGAAGTTCACCATCATTCCCTTTTTACTATTCTCTAACACTTTAAATTAAAGTGGGCGCTAACAGTGCCATTCATTACAAGTATATATAAACACAAGTAACACAAAGCAGGTGGAAACATTTGTTTTACACTAATAATATTGAGTGAGTCAGGCCCTAACAAAACTTTTCCTCTAACCACCTCCACCAGACACTTATCTCTCTGTTGTCATTAATGAAGAAATAATTACTTCAATACACCATTAATGTTATTAAATAATATTGGTTTTGTTTTATTGTTTGTTCTCTAACTACCATGTTTCCCCCATCCACAATACATACGCTTCATCATTTCACGAAAACTCTCTGTTATTGTCTACAAGATTCTATTGAACTCCATCATTTCCGTGACAATACAATTAATGGGAATACTTATTTTGATCAAAACAAACTGAATTAACTGAAAGAAACAAAATGGCGAAAAACTGTTCGACAAAAGCTCAAAATTCGTGTCTTTTAAACAAATGGAACTATACTGTTACTACAGATCTTAACATAAAGCAAAGACTTGCGCTTCTCATATTGTAATCCCATTGGACTTCAGACTAAAATTCTACAGAATTCTACATATAGTAGAACGCTTTTACTGTCACTCATGATGAGAGACTGCTTTATGTTGGAAGACTGAATGTTATATAAATACTTGTTTATTAGTTCAGCTGTGAATATGGAGGCTGTGTGATTAAGTTTGTATTGCAACATTGTGTCCGACTGTTGATGACAGACTGAGCATCCCACACCATCCTCACTTTTTGATCCGTCCGTATAAAAGCAATCGTAATTAGCGAACTTGTCCTCTAATTTTGAGAGAAATCAGTTATTTACTGTGTTTGGTATATCGGAATCATCATGATAGAAACTGTCTACAATGAAGGGGTTCTTAAGAAGATCAAGGAAGTCAAAATGATACCGGGGTAATTTTGGGCTTTTAAAAATTTAGTTCCAAAAAAAAACGAATTATACATATATACGTAAATGCACTTCTCTGCAGTTGTTAAATTGTTTTTCTATATTTATAATCATCAGCATATCCTTGCACAATAAGTACATTCATTATTGCCATAATGATTCGAAAAAATTAATTTTTACTAAAATGATGCAGTGCATTATATTGAAGAGCTTTAAGACGCTTAATATAGTAAAACAAACTTTTCATGATAGCTCCTTGTGGGAAATATACCTAGGTAAATTTCTAATATAATTCTTTTATACATTTCAAACTTGAGAAGTTTACTGAAAATTTTACTAGCCAATCAGAGCAAGTTTTATTACAATAATGCCCATTCTTATTGAAGTCAAAGATTATTGAAAATTGACGGATGTAATTTAAAATAATTAGAACGAACAAGTCATGTAGAATAATGAGGACTAAAAATAGCAAAAAGGTTGTTAGAGAAAAGGGAAAAGGTTCTCTGGGAATAATAGCCAACTAAGTGTAGAGAAACTGTAAAAGGAAACAATAGAAAGAAGGAAGAAGTCCTGAAAGGTGGGAAAGAAATCGGAAGGATTTCAAGAAAAGAGGTCAAATGTTTCTTGGACAATTTAAATCCTATTTTAGTCAGATAAGTGAGAAATTATTTCCGATATTTGCAAATATCGACAAATAAAATATTTTAATATTGGGTACTATGATTTGAAACATTATTACATCGTAATCATTACTATTTGAACATTACATAACAATACAAAGTTCAATGAGCAAATACATATATATGTGCTGATCAATAAAAACAATGATCGTTAAAGACGACATCGCATCTAGTTTAATAAATACAATGGTTTCAATTCAGGACTCGAGTTTTTTTTTTGGTAGAATTTGAATAAGCAACTGTTTCTACATTAGATTCCAAAAACCAAAAAAAAATTTTAAGACTGTAGATATAACTAGAGATTTTAAAAGCAAAGAACGGTCTTGTTCTAATAACTGACTAGGTGAAGCTCCCTAGAGACCACATCAGCCAGTAATAGTGCACGCATCAGCACGTAGTCTAATGATTAGCTGTTCATAGTTCGATCATTTACACCCTCACAAATGTCCAGTTGATACATAATAATTTTCAACTGTTTCATATCTTAATAACAATACTAACATTTTACTAAACTACCAGAATATATTCAATTGTAGAAAAGACAATAATTGAATCGAATAAAAAAAATATTTATTTTTTTCCTACGCCATGACTTCGAGGCTTCAGCCATTCTGCGTCTCGCGGCCCAGTATAAAAGAACTTAGGCCGCGCTGGCGATTGATGTTGTTCGTTTAGTTGGATATCCAGGGGGCACGTGAGAACAATCTCGGAAGCGAACAAATTTCGGACGCGAACAACTTCACCCCCTGTAGAAAATAAGTAATCTCATTCTTACTTTCTCTTATTTCGTAGAGTATTGTGATAGCGTAAAATTTTTAAAATTGAGTTTTTACCGGAAATACAAGTTGTGAAGTCCCATGAGTAAGATAGAATTGTTTTTAGCAAATAGTCTGTGTGTTTGTGAACTAAATATCTGGTACAAAGGTTTCGGGCCAAATCCATCAATCGGAAGTGCGACTTCCGCTGATTTTTTTTTTTTTTTAACATTTCGCGATTTTCTCAAAAATGGCTCTAACGAATTTATTTAAACTTCGTATACTTTCTACACTTATAAATACCAATCACTTTTCTGCGGGAAAATTAGTTTTTTTAAGTATCTGGGGGGGGAACAGTAGCAATACACTTTCCTCTAATTTCTACTTCACTACAATATATGGTAATAATATATACATTTGAAGCATTGCTAGAATTTCAAGTTTAAAGAAAATCAGGTAACCGGAAGCACGGACTTTACAGAATAGTTTTTGAGTTTAAAAAAAAAAATCTAGAAAACGACCATAACTATTTCCTTTAAAGTTGCAATGCTATACTGGGGATCCGAATCATTAAAGATCGTAGGATCCGAAGAGTGGAGAAGCACATTAAATGAATCAAAAGTTAGTTACTCCCCCCACCTAGGCCAGGCTAGGAAGGGCAGTTTGATTGATTATAATGGGTATGAGAAAAAAAGAATTGGGTTTGTGACATAAATAAACTGGAAACAATGCTGAACACTATATAATCAAGAAGTAACACAAACTGCCAGGACTTTACACGAATATAGAAATTGGTAGCGAGAGATTTAGAGTGAGGGAAGAGAAGGGTAGCAGTTGCCTGATGACGCGTTGTAACTGCTGTATAAACTGTACTCAAGACTGTTACTTGAAGGGCCAGCGCCACTTTATTTAAACAGAATCTCCCACTCTAGTCTGGCCTAAGTAGCGAGTGAGACTCTCAATTTTATGTCTCTCCCAATCTGCTTTAGATCTCTCTATTCTGACCCGATTACATCATTGGGATCCAAAAAGAGAGATCTAAAGCAGAGAGAGAGACACACACACACTAAATTGAGAGTCTCACTCGCTTCTTAGGATCCCTCTCTTCGGATCCTATTACAATATATAGCAGTATAGTTCAGGACAGTTTACGACCAGCCAGCAACCTTCTACTACCTTCTCATCACTGAGCCAGTCTGTCTCTCTTTATATATCTCTCGCTACCTAACTTTTATTTTGCTGTCAAGTCCTTGCAGTTTGTGTGTTCTTTTCATTATATAGTGTTCAGCATATCAACTAGTTTATTTCACCAAAATCCATTCTCTCTAATTTTCTTTCCTTCTTTAGTGAGTATGAGAAAGAGAGAATTGGATTTAAGAGAAGAAATAAGCTGGAGTAATGCTGAACACAGTATAATGAAAAAGTAATACAAATTGCCAAAAGTAGAAATTAGGTAGCGAGAGATTTAGACTAAGTGAAGAGAAGGGAGTAGTTGGTTGCTGACACGTTGTTAACTGTTGTATAAAACTGTTCTAAAGACTGTCCCTTGTAGGGCTAGCTCAGCTGTATATGTACAGAGTCTCCCACTCTAGTCTGGCCTAAGTAGCGAGTGAGATCCACAATGTTGTATTTCTCTCACTGCTTTGGACCCCTCTCTTCGGATCCTATTACACCTTCTCACTTCCATTATAATGCTAACTGCACAGATATAAACTTAGCACTTTTATTTGTAACATTTTTCAGAGAAAATGGATTTTAAATAGTTTTGTGGTATTTGTGTCACTAAATTTCAAATATTGGTTCAATGTTATTCAATGTTATTGGCGCTCTACCTGGACTACTGTGTAATCACTTCTATTACTTGTGGCGTGCGTGGATGTTTAAAGACTATTTGTCGTTTTATAATAATTATGTTAATAGCAGCAAGGGAGAGAAATTCGTATGAGTGTTTCACATCCGATTTTTTATTTTATGATATCCAGATTTTGAATGTAAAATATTACATATTGAAACGATAAATAAACCGTAAAAGTTTTTTAAAATAATATTTTGTTTACCATCAAAAGAAAAAAAAAATTTTTTCAGAGAAATCCAGTTCTCGGTTTGCTTTGACGTAATTGTTGCCTGAAGCTAAAAAAAAACATTAAAAAAAGAAAAAAAAAAAAAGAAGAAGAAGCTAATTTATTCATGGAAAATTAAATTAGTTTTTCTCGTCATTTCCTTGCTGGGTTGATATTCCCGCCGGAGGAAAAGAATGAGATAGACGATTGTGAGAGTAAGGGAGAAAGTAGTATATGATTCTCTCTCGCTAAGCTTCTACAGTACGATACAATATGTTGGAACCCCTGTTGGCAAGTGTACCAGTAGCACGTTCAAGATTTAAAATAATGAATTATTAAAAGCTCTCTTCTCTCTAGGGAATTTGTTGAGAAAAACCTCTGGTATTTGCTTTTCAATTTCACTGTTGCATGTTTACAACATTGTTCATCCCGCAACAATCACTTCAACACATATATCAACCCTTGTTTCAGTTCATTCTAGTACATCCATTTGCCAAACTATCATCTAGTATTTAAAAAAAAAAAAAAAAAATTCTGGTATCAAACCATGCACTAATATTTAACAAAGAATAATTTTTTTTTTTTGCTATTGTTACAGAGACCATTCGTTCATATCCTCCAGTAGATTTATTACTTAATATTCCTCAACATAGGTTTTATTTACACTTAATTACAAGGTTCAATACCCAACACTTATCTTGCTAACATTTAAGCCAATAATATTTGAAATTATAATGTTACAGTTTCCACAGAACGGCCTAAAATCAATTCTTATGGAAAAATAATTCAAATACAAAGTGTTAGGTTTATCTATGAAATTAGCGTCCAACTCATTACAAAAAACGTAGGATCCATGTACGAAAAAATCGTGAAAAAGTGAAAAAAAAAAATCTTTCTATAAACTGCACTTCTGGTTGATGGTTTTCACCGAAATCTCGAGCATGCATTTGCTGGCCATCACAATAGAGAAGACCAAGTTTGAACTTATGCAAGTTTTTTCAGTTTTGCGCTTCTTTTGTCACAATAAACATAGCACACAACCCATTCAATAAAATGTTTTTTTTTTTTTGCATTCAAGGAATATTAAGACATGTATTTCCGGTGAAATACTCAATTTCAAAAATTTCTCACGTCGCAAAACTTTCTCTTACAGCAATAAGAGAAAGTGTAAATTATATATATAAATACATCAATACAATCAAAGTTTATGTAAAATACATAAATTAATTAAGAAGGAGTTTTTTTCTTGTACTGTCAAAAGTGACAAACTGCTCAGGGAATTGCTTTAGTGAATAATTAAAGATAGTTTATCTTTAGAAATTATCAGCACACGTATTTATCTGAATATACACTCCCTCGGAATGGACTCATGTTTACACAGATGGTTCGGCCGCCAGTGCTTCGTGTAATGCAGGGGCTGGTGTTTACTGTCATGCATCTCAGCTTTCCGTACCTGTTGGCAGCCTAGCCTGCAATTTTGATGGGGAGGTAACTGCGATTAAGCTTGCTCTCGAGGCAATTGCCAAGGAACCCTGGACCAAGATTGTTTTGTTTGTTGATTCCCAGGGAGCAATTCTAATCTAACCATCGCTAACGCTGGCATCAGTGGCGATGAAACCTTGGAATGCTGCAAAGGCCTAGCTGACAATCTCATCCCACAGGGAAGAGAATTAGTGTTGCAGTGGATTCCGAGCCACTGCGATATACCTGGCAATGAGTCGGCGGACACACTAGCCAAAAGTAAGCAGCAATATGCAGCAGCCTAATAAAAGGATTTCACTGCACACCGCAAAAAGAGTGGCCACAGAGTCCTTTCGGGTAATGCTGAATGAATACATGCGGCGATGATCAGAGGGCAAGCGATGCCTAGAGACTTGCCAGGCAGTGCGCAGTAGCATGCTTCAGATTGGCCACTGGAGATGACTACTTGAATAAACATTTACATAGAATTGGTGTGGTTGATTCACCCATTTGCTCACTGTGCCGGATGGCAGAAATGCATGCGGACTACTTACTTACATGTGTGGCGTTGCAGGACGTGAGAAGTGGCCTACAAGAATCGTCTCTGAAGAACGAAGCCATGCTGTACTGGGCTACGAGGAGTCGAATGGCCGAGAAGGCCAACGCTGACGGGCGTTGGATAAAAAAAAAAAAAAAAAAAAACTATCTGAATATCTGTAACTAAAGAATCGTAATGAGTTCAAAATCTCTATTATATTAGATCTGCTCAGATTACGACGGAAAGCATCAAAGATGCCTCAATTACCCCCCATTATTAATTTTTGTTCTCTATTTTTCGCACCAACATATGATTAACACGATTTTCATTTAAACTCGTATACATGATATACCAAATAAAGGTGTATATGATATATATATAAAAATCATTTTCATAACCTATCTCTTTTTTTTGTACCGCCTATGCGATAAGGGGTGAACTTGTACTTTGTAGAGGGTGGACTTGCCCTACAAAGACCAACTAAGTACTTTCTGCAGCCAACTCTTTCCTTCTTGACCAATCCATTGCTAGGTTCCAAAAAGCTTCGCGCACTCCTACCTCCCATTTAAAACGAAGCATTCAACGCGGTCTTGTACCTCGTCGATCTTCTCTGTCAAGCGATCTCCCTTCATAGTGGCCAAACCAGCTAAATTCCCTTTTTATTCCTGACTTGACATTGGGCTAGACCGGCTTCTGACGTTTCTTACTGTATCTATTGTCATCCTTCATAGAGAAAGTAATAACTGGACAACAAGAATAGCATAGGCACTACACAATTCAATAATAATAATAATAATAATAATATTAATAATAATAATAATAATAATAATAATAATAATAATACTGATAATTGTTTCTAATAAAAATTCTTTAAATCGTTACTAAAATTATTACTAATATAATCATTACTATATATAATTAAAAAATATAAATTATCGTAGTATCATTCTGACAATTAAGACGGAAATAGATAATACTGTATATCATAATAATTCTTTTGATGTCATTGGCAATAAATTCTAAAGACATCTCGTTGCACTATCTGCAGAAATAAATAATGAAATTGAAAATATATTTATTAATTAAAATTAACTTAAAAACAGTTCTATATGAACATAATTTATTTAGTAATAATATAAACCACATTTTTATTGCCGATATCAAAAATTAATGTTTATCAAAAAAAAAAAAATTGAAAGATTAAATATAGAAAATGGCTAGTGCCGAAGCTTTACATAGTTTTAGTGGTATCCATGATAAAAATGCTACTAGAGAGCTTGATACTTTTCAGTTGATTAAAGCCTAATCAAGTGTGTTAACCGATCAACCAATCAGGTACAATTTTATACAAAAACTATATCGAAATCAACTTGATTATTTGAAAGGACATATATATATCTTTTGTTCATCAACTCAGTATTATATGGTTAGTTGGATTGTAACAGACTTGTAGAAATTAGGAAATAGAAGATTTGATAGATCGCAATATATAGCAATAAGAA
Organism: Triatoma infestans; assembly: GCA_011037195.1. Classification (NCBI taxonomy): domain Eukaryota; kingdom Metazoa; phylum Arthropoda; class Insecta; order Hemiptera; family Reduviidae; genus Triatoma; species Triatoma infestans. Next base: position 15,818 of record JAAEAF010006478.1, on the reverse strand, counting down.
AGAGTAAAATGTATCTGTTAAAAGAAGAAAGAAATATAATAATAAACTAAAGAAATGCAAATATTGCAATATTTATAATTTCATTTATTAAAATAAAAATAAAATATTATCCAATTTCATATATTTAACTCCAGAAATATAAAAATAAGTATCTTTAAAAGAGATAAAAAAATCTCAAGTTTATAACAAACAACAGGACAAACTAGACTTTTATATTTTTTTATTTATTTTATTATATAATAAGAGTTTTGGGTGGCTAAAGTTGTATGTAGTAAGCCACAAATAACAAGATTTTGGAAGTTTTCACCAACACCAAAACATTCTAGCATAACTTTGGCAGCTTTTAAAAACGTGGGAAAGTTTTTGGATAAAGCAGATTGGCCACTAACCATAACATCATCTACCAATTTATAAAGAATTTCTCTTAGAAATATTTTACTATTTATTTAATAAGAAATTATGTATTGAGGGAATACATAAATTATTAATATTTATTTTAATAATAAGTAAACAAAATTGTGATAAAGTAGTAATCTATTGAATTTAGATCAAATATTATCGAATTATAAACAAACTAAAAATTTTATAAATTTATTAAAAATTACACAGGGTTTTAAAGCCATATTAAATTTAAATGATTGCTAAAAAAAAGGAAAAAAATTATCTAGCTCTACATTTTGAAGAGCTCGGCGGACCACGGTAATCGATAATAAATAAAGCAGAAATAAATAAATAAAATTCCAATATAAATCTTTTATGACAAAATATACAATCTGTGAGACACCGTTTAATTATAGATAAAATAAACAAAAAACAAACAAACAAAACAAATCTATTAAATTACATTATATATTTTTAATTTAGTAATATCTGGCGTTAATTATATTATGATTTTGGTCAAAATGTTTATTTCATGCTGAACTTGTATTTTCATTAAATTCCTTTTTGATTTGCATCTGTATTACTATAAAGCTAGACCCTAGATGATAGCAAAATATACGTTCGTAAGCTAAACTAAAAAGTGATTTCTTTAGTCAATGTTTTTTGTTATGTTTTGTGAATAGAATAATAAAAATCACAGGGAGCCCGAATTTTATATCCTACTTGGGTACCACCAGGGTGATCCCATAGAAAGTAAAATCATTTCAGTTTTTCGGTTTTCTCGAAAATGGCACCAGCAATTTTCATTAAAATTAATGTATATTAAACACCTAATGGATTATCAATTTTATTTAAGACCTTTTTCCGAACAAACGATCATTTTTAGAAGGAGGGGAACGTATTAACCTTTTTATGTTTATAACAGGGTTTATAGTTTATAAATCACGAAAGAGTTGAAATTGTTAGAACTTTTGATTTTGATCACCTTTTTTTTTTTTGTACCTCTTTTACAGATTTTATAAAAAAAGATTGAGGAAATAACATGGAAAAATTCATAACGCAACATCGAGCGAATATCGTACCTCTAGTATTTTATCCGTCATAGCATGCATATTTATTTTGTTCCTGGCCGGTTTCGGATTTTCATCCATCGTCAGAGTAAAAACCTTCCACTTCGTGCAAAGAGTTCACTTCAAACCAGTTTTTCGTTGTGGTTTGTATGTGCGGAAGGTTGAAACCTAACACCTCCACCAAAACAATCTCTCGCACATACAAACCACAAGTATCGAATAAAACGAAAACACTACGTTTGAAGTGAACTCTCTGCACGAAATGGAAGATTTATTCTGACGACGGATGAAAATCCGAAACCAGTCAGGATACGGTTAAATAAATATGCATGCTACGACGGATATAATACCAGATGTTATCCAGCATTGCGCAGACCCATCCACATATTCGAAAATCGTACATTTTTATTTTGAAAATCAAAGACCCATTGTCATAACTTAAAGAGCATATCGGCGACATTTTCATGTAAGAAATAGTCTCTCAGAATTAACTATTAATCGCTTGACCGACGTTTCCTGTAGCAAGGTTCTGTAGCTGACTTGCTCCTAATGGCTCCTATCTGGATTATTAAAGTTCAGCCAGAACGGAAACTTACATCGAACGTGTGTCCGGATGCTCTGTCTACCAGATCGTGACGTCAGCTTAGAGGCTTGCTGCAGGAAACGTTCAGTCAAGCGACGAAACTGAGGGACTATTTCTTACATGAAAACTACGATTTTCGCTCGTTGTTCCGTTATAAATTCATCTATGGTTATTTGGGAACATAACCTTTCTTTATTAAATCTGAAAAAAGGAGATAGAAAAATAATGAAATCAAAAGTTATCAATTTCAAACTCCTCCTTCACTTATAGGCGCCATCATTAATTATTATTAATCGACCGCAATGTTAGTACTAATTACTCTTGGAAATGTCCTGTTGTGCATATTATCAATGAACCATTTAATGTTTCTTTTTCCTTGAAACGCAATCTGGACCTAAAAATGAAATTTGACTTAATATATTAAAGGTTTATAGATCTTAATTATAAAATGATCTGATGATGCTGATGAATTTAGAGATTCACTTAAGATTCTTGATAAGATTCACTTAAGATTCTTATCAGTAAGATACGAGTATATCTGGCGATCTCAAAAAAAATATTTCCCAAAAGCTTTAAGTTGGCCATATCGTAGTCAAAATTGATTCTGAATTTATACCGCAGTTCAAATGGTTGTTTGAAACATTAAAAATGGACAAACGTAAACCAACAGTTGTGAGTTAACATTTCCCTTGTGTTTAAAAAAAAAACTCTTCTGTAATGTAGATAAAACCTAGGGGAAGTTTAAATATCGATATTCTGAGTAAGGAATGTTTAAAAAAAGAAAATACAATCAACGCTCAGCGTATTATTTCAGGCAGTAATGTTTTAGACCGGATTTAATGAGCGTTGTTGAGTCATAGTATGAACATCGGGCATTTACTAATTATTCGCTACTGTAACTCTTCTTTTCATAACAATTTCGATAAAACAATGGACCAATAATATTCAATATTTTAAGCCAAAATCTCTACCAATCCTAATTAGGCGCATGAATTACAGGCTTTGTTTAGGTAAACAAAATTAACTGACCCTATTTTATCCAGTGGACTTGGATGTTGCTTTAAATCTATATCCGGTCACAATAATAATCAGTTAGAAATAATGAACCACGAATTATTATTCTAACTTTAATTAGGTTACATTATATTATTATACTCGTATATTAGATTATATTTTAATATGGTTGTCCCTTTAAAAATATAAACAATTACAACTTAATTAATCGCACATAAGAACTCGGGCCAATTCATTTCCAAAAATTGGAACCCAAGCTAGTCAGCCTTACGGCAAGTATATTATCATTTCATAATAAAGGTACTTTAACAGCTCCTTGTTTAAATACCGGGTATATCAGAATTGCACAGCACTATTTTAGATATGTGTTCTGTAGCAAAAAATAAACATAAAATTCATATACAAATATGTTTAATTTGAACACAATAATTCAGAGTAACTGTTCAAAGTGGCCACCATTTTGTTGAATGCAGCATTCAGTCCGACGAATCCATGCTTCTTTGGCACTTCTTATAGCATCAGGACGATGCTTGATAGTAGCTGCGGCTTCCACGATCCGATTTCTTGGCTCTTCTTGCGTGCCATAAACTTTATCCAGTCCCACAGAAAATAATCTAACGGCGTTAGATCGGGAGATTGTGGTGGCCATTTAACAGGTCCGTTTCGACCAACCCATCGGTTAGCATATGTTGCGTTTAAATAATCAGTCACAATATGAGAATAGTGAGCTGGAACACCGTCATGCATAAACCAAAGCCTCTGCGTATTGGCAAGCCGAGTATCTTCTAGAATCTCATTGCAAAAAATGCAAGTATGATATTCCTGAAAGCCTAGGTTGCAAAAAGAAGGGGCCGATTAGATTGTCGCAAGAATACCACACCAGACATTTGAAATGGACAAAAAAGTACGTTGGTAATGTGTAGTAGCAGTCGCATGAGGGTTTTCTTCGTCCCAACTATGGGTGTTTCGAAAATTCGTAATCCCATTTCTTGTAATGCAAAATTCTTAACCAGCAGGCAGTTTAAGAAGTAAGGATCGCGTGTGTATGGTTACCACTGGGAGAAATTTCTGCGCTTGCTATAATCTTGTGGTAATAAATCATGCACATGCGTAATGTGAAATGGATGCAATTGTTGTTCGCGCAATGTTCGCCATACACTGGTGGAGGAAACATCGAAACGAAGTGACAACAATCTTCTGGTGCTAGTACTAGGAGATAACTGAAAACCTTCCAGTATTTCTTCTTCAACGTTTGCAGTTCGCCGAAATCTTTGTCGACCGGCGCTTACTCGTACAGGCTTTAGTGTGCCATTTTTCTTAAGAAGTCTTTCAATGGCTTCAAACGTTTTACGATTTGGTATTCTACGGTTGGGAAATTTTTCATGATATCTTCGAACAGCAACAACACCATTTTTATGTACCTCGCCATAAGTTAAAAGTATGTCTGTTTGTTCTAAAAAAGTGAACAAATTTGTCCCGACAATGATAATACACAAAATACTAAAAATACTGTCTCACAGTATTCACTCACACTGTCTTAATTTTTTAACAGTTAGTGTTTAATACTAACTGTCAAACAAATAAACATATGCAATTGTTAATTACGATATGCAATTGTTAGTATTATACTTTTGGACTTCAATATCTCAGTAATAAATTGATTTAAAACATATGTGTATATGAACTTTTATGTTTATTTTTGCTACAGAACACATACCTAAAATAGTGCCATGCAATTCTGAAACACCCGGTATATTAAGCACGTTATTGTTAGTGATGCACTACCGCAGCAAGCGCCTACGAGAAGGACAAAGACATGCAACATACAACAACTTATTCTTGAGATACCCAACAAAACTAAATTTAAATCTAAGAATTAACTTGAAAATTAAGAATCGTTATTGTTTAATTTATATTAGATGCTCGGTAAATTTTGAATTTTGAACGGCAGATCCGCCCATTTTAAAGCTTTCTACTAGCCGTGACATCATTTAACTCCACCCACAACTAAGTTGCCGAACTATAGTTTACTCAATGTAAGAATATAATCGTACGTCCGAGTGTATTGTATATTTTGAGCAAAAAAATAAAAACAGTTTCAGTTAGGCAGTTTTTTCCTTTATTTCCATTCTGTCCTCATCTCTTTAGGGATTTCATGCCGAACTAAGGGGCGCGCCCCAGTGGCTGAGAGACACTGCCAATATACAACAATGAACGCTAATTTTCATTCGTCCAATTCTTTTTTAAATCCATATTTAAGGCAACCTATGGTTAAAGGATCAGCAGTTTTTCTTGAAAACCACTACAAAAAAAAATCTATAAAATATCTCTATTGGGAGTTTCCTTGTTCTAATCCACAAAATCCTCTTCAAATTGTCTCTCTTTTACTAATTGTTTACTTGACAGTAACTGCTATATTGAACTGATTATTTTTAGTGAAGCTTATTAAAACAGTCTAATTACATTAAAATAATTGCCTCGAAGAAATGTTTCAATTAAAAGTGATAACAATTAAAACAATTAAAATAAAATAAAATTTACTAGTGATAAGAAAGAGAAAGTAAAAATAAAATCATTTAAGTGGAAACTTCCCACTTAAACCGCAGTTGAAATTTTCGATTCGGATCTATACTGATTCTTACAAGAATCTGGAGTCTGAACTTTTTATGACAATCAGATATAATCGGAGAAAGAGAAAGAGAGAGAGAGATACAAAAAAAAAATGCACATACACCATATGAAATGGAGCCCCATATGTGGCTCATGGAGTTAGGTTATTACTATAGTTTAAACTTGAACGAATTCAAATTTACTTAATTCTGTTAGTCCGATTAAAACAGATTTTATTTTTAGGATGTAAATAGCTTAATGTCAGACAGGCAGACACCATTTTAAAATGCACATGATTTGATTTTAAAATCTTCAATTTGATTATTCCCAATATGAAGAGCAACAACAATAAAATAACAATATAATATATAAAATAACAACAAATAATAGGAAATAACAACAAAAATACATAACAAAAGAATTACAATCTTAAAATAAATATTTTAAGTAGAAAATTTACTTTTCATATTCACAAATACTGAATACTGAATGCAGATGTAGAAGCGATTTAGTAATATGGGTGAAACGTTGGTTTATAACAAACCACTATTGCGGTCTCAATCTGAAAACCTAAGTATTTTACACGATAATGGCCGCGAAAACCTGAAAATTTATTGAGTGCCAGGTAACGTTGCTATCGGTAAAGGAAAACAGAAGGCAAGAAATAAGTATTTCACCACCTTTTTAGCTCAGAGCTCCCAAATCATATATCTTCAATAAACATTCAATACCGAAATCTGAAATGAATTACTTTCTATTACAATAAGTCCGAGAGAGTAATAAAAATACTTACCAATAATTATAAACTTCAGTGAACCCAAAACAAATTAGTAAGACTTGCGACTGACTCATCACGACACACCAAAATCGAGCTACTTCATGAAAAAAAAATCTTCAGTAACCCCAGTTTATTCCTTCATCCAAAATCGTTTCCTGAAACTACTGTCCACTCTAGACTATCATCGCAATCCACTCTGCCGCGAAATAGCCTCCTAAGATCCCGCCATACATTACAAGCATAAAAGACTGAAACACATCCTCTCATAATATTTTTCCTAAAGTTATAGGTTTTTTCCCCTTTTTCCCTGCATATCGTTCCTCGCCTTATCCCAAAAAATCACTAGGTTATAATGTTAATGTACATTGAAACTTCTATTTATCGTTATTGTACATACTTGTAAATTGGTAATAAAGTTTTTTATCTATTTAATTATAAAATATGAAATATAAAAATAAATGAGCAACATGAATTTCTATGTAATATTTTTATATACCTATGTAAATTTATCTTTTATGATATTTTTCATAAATAGAGTTCATGTTGTTTGGCGTAATGTTTAATGTTTCATAAACTGACTTATACTGTTTGTTTTTTTACGTTTATTTTATACAATCTTCTTTATTTCATGTACTATTTGTGTATCATTTTTTCCGCGCGCATCTACTTCCGAGGTTATTTTAGTGCCCCCCCCCCAGTTCCTTCACAAACCTGTCCGCACGAGTTGGAATGGCACATGTTTAACCTTTATGGCATCCAACTCATCCTTGGTTTCATGTTGAATAGTTTTTTTTTATTCGCAGTGAGAAAATTCAACTAATATATCAAAAATAAAAACTATAGGTAAAACAAAACTCGGTTTTAGTTGTTGAAATTAGCAAAACGATGGTCGGCAGAGGCCAAAGAAAAAACTTGTCAACTTCGAAAAAGTTTATTTTTTCCACTTTTCGGACACGATTAGGTGATTAGCTTCAGGAGTATAGTTACATGAAAAAACAAGAAAATTATATCTAATTAGTGGGAAGTAACTAACAGTTAAAATGTAAACAAATGGTGGGCATTATAGTGTAGAAGAATACAAACATTTTTTTTCAAACATAATTCCAAAGTCGCAAATACAGCAATAAAAAAAGAAAAAGTAACAAGAAAGTTTATAAATAACAAAAAATGGACATAAAACATTAAAATCACAAAAACTAAAATGTACATGAAAATTAAAACAGAGACGTAGCTGTCACAGAGAGGAAGACGAGTTAAATCTTTTGAATGAAGTTATTGTGTGGTTATAAAGTACTAATACAGAGTGTTTACTGTAAGAAATACTGAAAAACAAATAAAGAGAGCATTTAAAATTGTGTAAAGGAAAAAAATAAAATAAAAAAATCCTTTTTCTCTTTTAGGTTTCCGCGGCAATTTTCATGAGAAACACTTGAGTTTCGGGGTTGAGAACGCGCCAGTGATTGCTAGAAACCGACAATTCGCCCATATTGCAGTGAGCCTCTTCATGGTCATTATACTTTGAAAGCCAATAAGGAACTTATTACTTGCCAATAGGCACTTAACCTGCCTTATTGGCTTTCAAGTGTCCGGTTAAAGCACGGAATAGCCTGAGAAATGAATTCACTGTAGGCTGTGGCATAAGGCAAGGTGACCCACGAGCTCCATCCTTTTTTAACTTCATAATGGAAGGTGTATTGAGGAACATCCGCACGAACCCAGGAGGGACGATATGCAACCGGCTAACTCAGCAAATGGCCTACGCCGATGACGTGGTCATTTCATCCAGAATATTGTCAGCAATGTCTGGAGTTCTTGAAGAATTCGATAAGGGAGTGAGTAGTCGGGGGCTTAAAATAAATGACCTTAAAACCGCGTACGTGAGAATGTCGCGGAATCTCCTAGAAGAGGACAATCAACAATAAAGTTTCTTCAGCATGAATTTCCGGTCGAACAAGAATTTAAATATCTTGTGACGTTTACATGGAAACAGAAATAAAAGCAAGGATTGCTGCAGGGAACCGTTATTACTATGCAGTCCAGAAGGTTTTAAATTTCAACACACTACCACTTAGTACGAGAGTGTTAGTGTGTAAGACCATACATAATATGACCGGTAGTCATGTATGGCGGCGAAGCGTGGGTCCTCACAAAAGCGAGTGAGAGACTTCTCAACGTGTGGGAAAGAAAAATATTATGGAAAATATATGGCCCGAAGTGGGATAACGGTGAAGTTAAAATTCTGAGCAACTCTGAAATTAGAGAAAAGTATAGCCAGCCGGACATAGTTGCTACTGTTAGATTGAGATGGCTGGGTCATGTGGAGAGGATGGGTATAAGAAGAGTTCCCAAAAAAATGTTATATGGCAAGATTGGGGGAATGAAAAGAAAGGAAGGCCACGTATGAGGTGGCTGGAGGACGTAGAGGAGGATTGGAGTCAAAAGATGGAGGAGGGAGGCAGATGATAGAAAGGAATGGGGGAGAATTGTTGAGCAAGTCTTGGTTCTCAATGGGCCGTAGCGCGGAAGAGAGTATTGGCTTTCAAAGCATAACAACACTGAAGAAGCTCATTGCAATATCTCAATTGTTTTTCATTCTTTTTCTTGTCTATCTCTCCTTTCAGGTATCGTCTCACAGATTTCCTTTTTTAATGTTTTGTGTTAATTTTTAAATCAATTTTGCTAAGTTACTTCTTTTTGCCATACAGTAGGCAAAACGTATTTTTAAGATTTCTTAAAATCTTTTTATTCTTTTTTCTACTCTGCCACCACCCTTAGTTTACATTTAACGAACAAATGTTAGTTATTTCCCATTACTTACTTAAAATTGTCTTGGTTTTTTCTTCATTTAGTTCTTGAAAATGGATACCAAAGGTGTCCGAAACGTTAGAAAAATAAACTTTTTAGTGGTGAAAAGTGTTTTCTTTGGTCCGTACCAACTATCATTTTGCTTATTTCAATAAACACTTAACTAATGTTTCTTCTGTTTTGTTTTAGTTGTTAATTTAACACATTCATGCTATCAAAGAAAAACAGGAATATTTAATTGAGCCAAAGAGAGAGAAATATTGCTGATGGTACCAGTACAAGATAAACATTGGTTAATTATTTTATTAAGATATATTGAGTACATACCTTCTGTTTGTCCAAAACCTGCAATATATCTTGGACACTGCCCACAACCACAGTCTGTTGCCGCAACATATCTTCTTCTAATGCTAACCAATCTCGCACCTGCAACAAGTTCCTCTTGTTCACTTCAACATATATTTCACTCAATTTAAAAAAAAAAAAAAAAAATCTGATATAAACACTCACACGACTTTCTCTTACTGTAACTGATGGAACTATAAAAGTGACAAATTTTTTTCATGCTGATAAAAATCTATGTTGTCCATAGACAGAACAAAATAACACCTTCATCAGATTCGAATAACATTTGACATCCAACGTCACAAATTCCCTAATCCCGCCTCTAAATTATTTTTCAGGAAAAATGGTGCCTCCATTGTTTGTTATTAACAATAATCTTACAAAAATCTTATTTCTTATAGAAACCATGTAAAGGATTTTCAGATGAAATTTTCGTTGGCTTAGAAAACCGTTAACATATTAAGTAGAAATTGGAAAGACAGCAATGTCGCCAAGTGATGACATAATGTTATATTTTTTATTGCGAATGATTATTAGTGTTGACTAAACTAAAAAAATAATACATATATTATCAAACTAAATAAAAATATATATCAAAATGTATATAACAAGGTATGAATAAAACACTATGGAATCTCATGCTTGTTCATTTTTTGGTGATTTTTAAATATAAAATGTTGAATCATATTTTGATTAACTTAAATATTATTATAATTTTTGTCCAGAAGAGATGTTAGTTTAAGATTTTTTAGAGCTAATTTTTTTTTTTAAACTGTTTTGTTGAATATTTACAACTACATAAATAAATAAATAACAAGTAAATAAGCCAGGAGGTGATATAAACAATGACATGATGGTCATCAATGGTAGTTATCAAGCGGCAACTATCATTAGTTACCTAGAGGTCCGTGGGGCCAACAACGTTTGAGATCTAATAAATTATTTTTCTCTTATTGCCATAATAATGATGTAACAACTGTATTCTTCAGTCCGAGGAAGAAGAAGAGAGTACTGTATTGAAGTCTTCACGATTAAATTTAAATAAGCGGAGGTATAAAACTGTGTATAATGCAGGATTAAGATATTTTGGCTGCAGTTAATTTCAAAACATTCATGTGTTGATGACTGTGAAATAAAGAACAGTATTACGAGGGAGGTTTGAAAAGTTCTCGGAATGTACTAGAAAGAAGTGTCTTACCTCGGTGGAACTGCTTTTATTTTTCAACATAGTCTCCCTGTAGACTAATGCATTTGGTCCAGCGATGTTCCAATGCCTTTATCCCATCTCGAAAATGAGATTCCTCCAGGCCTGCAAAATACCTCTCCAATTCGGCTGTCAGTTCTTCCGTTGTAGGAAATCTCCGTCCACGAGGAAAATTTTCAGCTTGGGGAAGAGATGAAAGTCTGATGGTGCCAAATCAGGTGAATAAGGTGGATGTGGCAACAATTCGTACCTTAGTTCATGAAGTTTTGCCATGGCAATAACACTTGTGTGCGGGCGGGCGTTGTCCTGATGAAAGATGACTTTCTTCCTTGCCAAACCAGGCCTTTATTCGCGTATCTTTTCCTGTAGTTGGTCTAGGAGGTTTGCATAGTATTGCCCGTAATTGTTTGGCCAGTAGGAAGATAATCTATCAGCAGAATGCCTTTTGCATCCCAGAAAACTGAGGCCATGACCTTTCCGGCCGAACGTACGTACTGCCTTTGCTTTCTTTGGTGGTGGTGACTCAGCATGTTTCCATTGCTTTGACTGCTGTTTTGTCTCTGGCGTATAGTAGTGGAGCCAAGTTTCATCTGTAGTCACAAACTGGCGCAAAAAATCTTGTTGGTTGCGCTGAAAACGGGCCAGACTTTGTTCGGACATTTCCAATCTGGTGCGTTTATGGTCCAATGTCAAGAGCCGCGGCACCCATCTTGCCGATAATTTTTTCATTCCCAATTCTTCGGTTAAAATGTGATATACCCGTTCAGATGACATCCCTATAGCTTCAGCAATCTCTCGCACTTTCAGTCGACGATCCTCCATGACCATTTTATGCATTTTTGCGATAAATTCTGGGGTCGTAGCACTTTTTGGCCGTCTACTACGCGGATCATCATCTAAGCTCTCCTGACCAAATTTAAACTCGCTGGTCCACTTGGCAACAGTTGAATATGAAGGAGCAGAGTCCCCCAGTGTGTTCTGAAAGTCGGCATGAATTTCCTTTGCTTTCATACCTTTCTTTACAAAGTACTTAAACACTGCTCGAATCTCAGTTTTTTCCATTGTCACAAATCACTACGCGGGTACAACAACAAAGAGTCGTCACTACCACTCTCCTGCAGCAAGAGCACTGACGCGCCACGTGTTCACTCACAAAGGATGTGTGATTATTGCGCGGGAACCTCGTTGCTCTAGCACTGACATCTAGCGGTGATTCCAAGAACTTTTCAAACCACCCTCGTAAATCCTGATATACATAATCAAGCCGGTAAAAGATATAATCCCATTTTTTAGCGTATTGCACGTTGTTAAAGATATAAATAGAATTCTCGTTAACTGACATTCTTGATTTGAAATAAACACCATGAGTGTGTGGTGCGTGTGGCAGAAATTAAAAGTCCAAATCAACTCTTGATGCGAGTTTGATTATAATACAGTAAATATGAATGAGAATCCGAAACCAGACAGGAGGACTTAAAGAAAGCAGCGTGCTACTACGGATAAAATCCCAGATGTTATCCAGCATCGCAGACTCGACCATATAGACTCGGTTCTCCAAAAAGACGAGAAAATGAGAGTATCTGGAAAACGATACCGAATAAGAAAAAATATCTTAACAAGGGATGATAACCTCCGAATAATAATTGAAAATATATGAGTCAAATGGATAAAAACCAAAAATTAGACCAAAGAGAAAGAAATAACAATGGCGTTACCTCTGCAAAACCAAACGATAAAACAGGAAACGACATGAAGAAAAGAAATCAATAGAAAACATTCTTTATTTGGTTATATTAATTTAAAAAGGATTCACTCATCCCAAAACTTCAGAACAACCCGATTTAAAAAATAAGAGGAAAAAAACAGAAACATCTGGATTGTTTCTAACTTTTAATAAGGAGAAAACAACTGATGTTGCAGACTATAGAAAAGAAGAAAATAATAGAAGGTGAAAAACAATTTTATATATAGGAACTTTTTCAATTTCTTAGAATGTATTGAGTTTTGTATTAAATGAGTGAGTAGAGAATATACCAATCAATGCCTCAACTAAATTCTATTAATAAATTTTAATTTTAACCAATATATTTTATATTAATAAAGGTCACATTCTCTTACCATAATTACAATTAGAATACAAGGCAAATTGCTATTATTAATTACTGAATATGATCAATAATAAATTATCACACAGCTCAAACTTTGCTTTAAATGAAGTTTATAATTTCAGGCTTATAATTTTCACGAAATATTTTCGGCTGATTGCTATTACAATTATCAATTAATTCCATCATCATAATGAAATCCCTCTCTACCGCCTACACATGGTGGGGGAAACCTGCATATACAACAATCTTCTCCATGTAAACCTTTCCTGGAAGATTTACCTTCTCCTGCCCCAATCCAACCCTATTCGTTGGAAGGCTTCCTTTACCCCCCTGTTCCCATGTTCCTCGAAGCCTGCCTTCAACACTTTAGCCAGCAACCTTTGTTTTGTAAATCTCACAAGATGGTCGGTTCTAATCCATTCTTAGTAAATGCTTAAACCACCTCAACAGTTCTCCTTGACTAAGTTAATTGCTACCTAGCCTTATACTATTATTAATAATAACAGAACCTTATTAATATAATAATATAACCATCTGGCCGAGATAGTCGAGTTCCGAACTCTAACACTTATCGTTTTATTCTGTATTTTTCTGAACAACCTCATTTCTATCACCTGGAACCACCTCTAAATGACTTTTCCCTTTGCAGCCTTTTTCTTTAAGTAAACACTAAAAAAAAAAAAAAAGTTCTTCCCTCCGAATAACATATTGAAAATTGCTGTAACTTCAAAATAGAAACACTTCATCGTAAGATGACTGGAAAAACTATTGACTAATTTGGGTTGCTTGATTATAATAACCGCTATATTATGCTTGTAGTATAAAACTAGCAATAAGAAAATCTATTTTTTTGGATTAATGGGTCTGAAAATATTAATTTCCGGTTACCAACAGTAAACGGAAGTAAAAAAAAAAAAATCTAGTGTGGAACAAACACGACTTTCTCTTGCTGCAGTTTAATGCAAAGACAAAATTGACAAAGTTCCCTTGAGTTTGGAAATACTTTTGCTTAGCCCAAACATAAATACAGACGTCATCACAACCTAACGTAGATCCACCGACTACACTTTACTTCACACTACACTACACTTCAAGTGATTACACTCAAGCCTAAAAAAGTGGTTGCCAATAACATCGAACAAACCTACATAACATTTGAGATTTAAGTATATACTGAAAAAACGTTCATCCCTCCGGAACTATGACTAATCTAGGTTGTTTTATTATAACTATATAATAGATAAGTCTGTAAAAACGCTCACTGATGAGCCAACATATGCTCACTGATTAGTTGGCAACATATTTACAGTTAAACCAGAACAAAACTCTGTCATAGAATTTCAGTTTTAGAGCAACTTTTCTCACAAATCTATTATGTCAAAATAATAAATAAATAAATAAATCAGAATTTTAAGAGAAATAATTACATATATTTGCCAAATAACACTAAAACGAGTGTTGCCTCAAAAAATCATAGGTTAAAAACATCCACAAATATAACTGCCATTTACAGATGTAGAAATGGTGGTAAGAAGATATAGAAATGATTGTAAAGAAACTAAATAAAATGAAAAAGTATTCACGAAGAAAGATAATATAGTAAACCAATACGAGTATAAGATAAAACAATTTACTATAACAAAGTTGTGGTATTTGTTCTCTACTGATTAATCGAAGCGTTTTCTTTCGGTTGCCATGTTTATGCGCGTGTATATGTGTTCCATGGAGAGTAGAAAGGAAGCTATACACAGATGAACGATCATAGAAGATTGGATCTCTGCGCGCACACTCTCTCACATTCACTCCTTCACAGACACACACACTACACCATCACCAGAGTACACGTACACCAAAATCAAAATAGCCTACTTTCTCAAATCATCACCACCTCACAACTAAATTTATATTTAATAACTCGTTTAAGAAATAAAAAATTTAATATTAAACACTCACACGACATTTTTCTCTGACTGCAGTTAATACAATAATTATAAATATAAAAAAAAACTGGTGTGATACACAACACACAACTTTCTCTTACTCCAATTTCCAAAAATTTAATTGACAAAGTTTATAGTAAGTATATCAAATTTAATGAAATTCGTGTTTTTATGAAGAAAATCACCAAAAATTGCAAAAACTGTTCAGTAAAAACGCACTTTCGGTTTACTAATTTCCTTGAATCTCCGAATTTTAGCAATCTATTTATTGCTAATTAATTTTGTTTGGATGATAGACTTGTATAATCAACTACGACAGCATTTTAGAGAAAAGCATAACCCTCAACCTCACCCCTCTCCCAGAAAAATCCTTAAATGACTATACCATAAGAAATGTTACAAATAAAAGATGTAACTTTTTATACGTGTAATTCACATACTTAGTTTAAAGAAATTGGTTGAAGTCGTATAGAGAAAATAATAGAAAAGTAAAAAATACTTCCTAATAAAAACGCATTTCCAGCCGTCCGATATTTTTTCAAACTCGGAATTTCATTCTAATTAATATTATTTAGATGACAGAATTGTGTAATAAACTGAAATAGCATTTTAGATGAAACCTTTAAAGGTACCTTTAAATGAATTTCTCCGGAGAAATGTTTCAAAATAAAAGTTGTAGCTCTTTGTGTGTGTAGTTGATGTAGTAAGTTTCAAGAAAATCGTTCAAGTCATTCTTGTGAAAATTGCAAAAAAGTAAAAAAAAAAACTAGGTACTTCCGGTTGAGAAATTTTGACAGATTACGTACTGTCAGATCCCATGGTGATACCCAAATGGAATATGAAGTTTCAACTTTCTACGGTTTTTCGTTTTTGAGCTATGCTGTTCACACACATATACGTGTGTATATATATATATATATAGAAACCATTTTCGAAAAACCACTTTTTTGGACTCAGGGACCTCAAAACGGATATTTCCG
>JAAEAF010006477.1:0-28171 GCA_011037195.1 Triatoma infestans | reverse complement strand
TTTTCGTACGAGTACGATCTCCACCGCCATCAACTCTATGTATGTTACATTATTTGTAAAACTTAACAAATTAAACGTACCATCATCATCATCATCATCAATTTGTCATTTGTTAAAGTGAAGTTATAGTGGAAATATATCTGTTTTATCATAGCACCAATCTTTTCTCTGAGCTACCCATCGGGAGACTACTACGGTGGAACTCCAAACCGTCTTTATCCCGAACATTTTGGTCCTCCGTTCTGGATATTTTAAAATTGGTGCTCTGTTCTAAATAATTTAAAACACCATTAAAGATTTTGGCCATCAATCTGCATCACCTTATAATACATTTATGAGGAGTTCGTTTTCAGAGTGGGGGAACATTGAAATACTATTCTGAAGTATTCATCAACCTACCTGGAATATTTTAAAATATTTTCAAGAATAGTGATCATCAAACTGGACTGTTAAAATCATATTTTGAAGGAAAATTCAGGTATTCTTTATTACCATTTATTACGTTTATTGGATTCTCATTGGGTGCTGCGTAATGAGTCATACAGACTGACCTACAAACTTTCAACAAATCAACTATGGCTCTAGTGGTCAACTCATCGCTTCCATCAATTTAAATTAATTTATGTTTTAATAAAAGAGAAAATTAACTTTAGCATTTTGCGTAAATATTCATAGATTATTTTCAATATTATTCAAAAGTGTATTGCAATAAATTAGCACAGGTCATTCAAATTGCAATTAATTAAATTTTATTTTGGTGCGTAGGTTACATAATTTGTTGAATATTTTCTTTATAAATTCATCTGTAAATAATTTTATTTTAACATTTATTTGAATTCTTACTTTTCAACCAGTATTTAAAAAAAAAAGAAAAGTTATTATAAGAATATAGACTGGTTTTCACTTTATTAATACCAACTTCATTTGATAGATGTTTACAAGCAATCAGAATTAAATATCGGACTTGGTTTATTTGTGAAATTGTTTTTTTTTTTTTTGTAAATCTCTTTGTAAATTTTGTTTAACCAATCTTTTCAGCTTTGCTTATGTTTAATTATTTTCTTTCCGTTTTTTAAAGAATGAGTTTCAGTTAATTTATGAACATTTCAAAATTGAGCGTTACTTTGTATGTATATAGATTGATTTCTAAGTTTGTTTGTGTGTGCTGGTGCAGGTTTTCTAGCTATTCATGTTTTAAATGTTCGTTCATTCTATTGATGATTATAGGAATTAATTATGAGTTAATTTATAAACAATATAAGTTGAGTACATCTCATTTAATATAGGTGGATCATTTCTCAGGTATCAGATTATTTATGGTTATCATTTTGGCATCTATCAGCCAATATTTATCTATTATATGTACATATAACACGTATTTCCGACTTCGCCCACTAACCTAATTTATTTATGTTGACAATTAATTTCTGCTTTATTAATTTGCAGATACATCACTTACAAATTCTGAATAATTCTTGAATTGATATTTTATAATAATTTTCTATAAATTATACCTTTATCATGGCAACTACCAACCCACCCGATTCCGCTCCTACTAGCGATATTCTTACCCTTACCATTGACCAAAAAATCACCTTAGGGCGTAAAAAATTAACCGCAATAGTAAAAGAAATTAAATCAGTTGTAGATGAGGCCAGAGCAGCAGTTGCGGGTCAGGATAGCCGTGCTGAAAACAGGTTCTTAGGAGCATTTAGATCTTTGGACACGGTCTATGAGAACTTTAAGACAATTTGGGACCGATTAATGGAGTTATATTTATTGAAGGGTTCGGAAAGCATTTTTCCCTCTGACGAGGACACCACAATACAGCAGGCTATTGTAAGGTACTATCGGGAATGCTGTGAGGTATATGTTTTATTTACTAAACCAATGTCTAAATCTATATCCAATAGTGATGTTACTGGTGCCTGTACTTCTCGAGTTTCACAACGAAACTTGCCTGAGATAAAGTTACCCCAATATGATGGTCGAGTGAAACAATGGCCCCTGTTTAGAGACACATTTACTTCTTTGGTGCATAGTGACGCCTCACTCACTCCCATGGAGAAATATCACTTCTTATTGGGCTCTTTGAGTGGGCGCGCTCTCTCTGCTCTCACATCTGTCCCCTTAACCGCGGAGAATTATGAACAGGCCTGGACAGCTCTGAATACGCAATTTAACAATCGGAGGCGCTTAGCGCATTCCTATTTAAATCAAATTATAAATTTTAAGCCACTACAAGGGAAGTCATCTTTTTCTTCCTTGCAAGAGTTTCTCTCAGTAGTAGGAGAGAATATCACATCCCTTAACCAATTGAAGATAAACGATTTAAGGGAATATATTTTGTTCGAATTAGCTGTAAGATGTTTGGACTCGGTTACCAGAGAGTCTTTTGAGATTTGTATGATGGAGGAGAACGTTGAATTCCTAACTGCTATTAGACTTATGTCTTTCGTACAAAGTCGCTGCAATTCGTTAGCTTTGGCTGATCCTCCCTCAGATGAATCAACGCCACCGAAAGCTTCCACTTGCCTGAACACGCCAAACAAATTTCAACCAAGGGGGACCAGCCTGACTTCAAGGAAATCCGGCACTTCCTTGTTTGTTCAAACGTCCTCTGCTTCAACATCTAGTAATAAGGGAGTTGAAGTAAAATCTCCTTCTGATGCTACCAAATCTAAACGTTTGTCATGTTTTGTTTGCACTAAGCCTCATATATTAAGGGAATGCCCCACTTACCAATCGAAATCCCCTGCGGCGAGATACCAGTTATTAAGCGAGTGGTCTGGTTGCAGAAACTGTTTGCATCCTGGTCATCACACCAACCAATGTACCTCAAGAAATGTTTGCCGAGAATGTAGTCGTCGTCACCATACCACACTGCATTTTTCTACTCCTGCTAAACCTACCCAACAAGCAGTTACTATTTCAAATACACCTGCCCCCCCTGGTACTGCAGATCGCTCGGCCTTCACCTCCATCACTAATGAAAATACTGAAGTGCTGTTAGGCACGGCTCTAGCTCGCATTATGGATCACCTTGGTCATTACCAACCAGTTCGCCTAGTGATTGACTGTGGCAGTCAGTACTCCTTTATATCTCAACCATGCATTGAACGCTTGCACTTGACCCCTGTAAGCTTTAAAAAAGGCATCTCCGGTATTGGACAAACGAGCTTAAAAGAAGTTAAAAGGAAAGTCTCTTGCTCTTTAATCCCCGTTGATAGTAATAATGTAGAACTTCAAGTGGACGGTGTGGTGGTTCCCACAATTACCTCTCATCTTCCCCAAGTGACTGTTCCCATTGAGGTTCGCCAACACTATATTGGTTTAACTCTCGCTGACCCAGAATTTTGGAAACCGGGTCCCATAGATTTATTGTTGTGTGCTGAAGTGTTCGCTCAAGTAGTGTCTGGTCTGCCATCTGTTATCAAACCCTCTCAGCCACAAGTCGTGGATACCATCTTCGGGAAGGTATTGATTGGACAGTTTGTCAGTGCATGTTCACCACCCAATCATACCTCTTTCTTTATATCTGGCGAGCCAAATATTGCAGACATAATGAAGAAGTTTTGGGAAACTGAAGAAATTCATAAATCGATTCCCACATCAGCTGATGAACAGAAGTGTGAAAACCATTTCCAGCACACATATCAGCGATATATGGCCGATGAATCTGGCCGATATATGGTTTCTCTTCCCTTTAAACAGGAATTCAACCCAGGATATGATAGTAGATCTTTAGCCCTGAAACGTTTGTTTCATTTAGAAAATCGGTGGAGTAAGGATCCACAATTACACCTACACTATCAGACCTTCATGCAAACTTACTTTGAAATGAATCATATGAGTCGAGCACTTAGCCCTGTTCATTATATCATCCCTCACCATGCGGTAGTGAAACGAGATGCGGCAGATATTAAGCTACGAGTAGTGTTCGATGGTTCTGCCAAAACCTCAAACGGTTCGCTTAATGATCATTTATTGGTAGGCCCTAAACTTCAGGCAGATATCTCCTCTATTTTGCTTAATTTCCGTCGCCATCGAGTTGCCTTCACTGCCGATATAGTTAAGATGTATCGGCAGATATTAGTTGCACCAGCTGATCGCTAATTTTGAGGAATTTGCTCTTAACACTATCACCTATGGGTTAGCATGTTCCCTATATTTAGCAATGCGTGTAATCAAGCAACTTGTTATAGATGAAGGTGATGCCTATCCCCAAGCTTCAGAAGTTAAATTACTCGGCGATATCTATGTGGATGACATTGTGACTGGAGCAGCTTCTGTTTCCGAAGCAGTTCATCTACGTGATCAACTAATTAATCTCCTGTCTCGTGATGGTTTTCTTTTAAGTAAATGGGCCAGTAATTCTTCAGAAGTGATTGCTCGTGAAAATCCGTCTTCCAGCCCACCCATCTCTCTCACTTCAAGTGAGGATCATGTAGTTAAAGTTCTAGGCATGCAATGGGATCCCCAAGAGGATGTTTATTCATATAAACTGCAGGATATTATTTCCTCTGCCATGACCAAACGATCCATTTTGTCAACTATAGCTCTTATTTTTGACCCATTGGGTTATCTCGCTCCAATAGTTTTTGCAGCTAAACTATTGTTGCAGGATATTTGGCAAGCAGGAATTGATTGGGACACCCAAATTCCAGAAAACCTAGAGCAAACGTGGCTGGCACTTATTAACGACCTGCCCCACATCACCCACATAAAAATCCCACGTTTTGTACCTGTAGCTAAGGACATAACTTGTAAATTAGTAGGGTTTTGCGATGCATCAGAACGAGGTTATTGCGCATCTATTTATCTCCGTACTAAACATTCCTCAGGTTTTCAGTACTTTCTGATTAAGGTGAAAACTAAGGTTGCACCGGTTAAGCCACTTACCATCCCTAGGTTGGAATTATTAGGCGCATTACTCTTAGCGCTTTTATATTCCTCCCTCAGTAGTTTCAGAAAACATATGTCTTCTCCAAGTGAGGATATCTTCTTTACCGATTCTACCATCGTATTAAATTGGCTCAATATGCCTCCACAAAATCTTAAAATATTCGTCGCTCATAGAGTTGTCGAAATTACAGACACAATTCCTGTTGCCCGTTGGCAGCATGTTTCAACTTCTGATAACCCAGCTGACTTGGGTTCAAGAGGTTTAGCCCCATCAGCGTTAGTCCATTCATCGTTGTGGTGGAATGGCCCTCCTTGGCTTTGCCAGAGCGAGGCTTCGTGGCCCGCAACACCTTATAATAATATCCCTTCTACAACATTACCTGAAGTTAAGTTATCTAAAACCGTATTAGCAGCTTCAGCTACTTTTCCAGAAATTGTTTCTTGGATGGAACAATTTTCCTCTTATGTCACTCTAGTACGTAGCATGGCCTTTGTGTTACGCTTTATACAAACTTGCAAATCGAAAACCAAAACGGTAGGCCCTATTACTGCTGGTGAATTCCGACAAGCTAATCAAAAATGTATCTATCTGCTGCAACGGCATTATTATCCTGAGGCCTTTGCAGAATCACTTCCTTCATCGGCATCACCTTCGGTGGCAATATGTCGTTCTCTAAACATCTTTATCGCCCAAGACGGGCTTGTTAGGTTGGGCGGCAGAATTCGACATTCTTCTTTAAAGGAACATCAGAAACATCAGCTGTTATTACCACGCCGCTCACATTTCAACAATCTACTGGTGGATTACCTCCATCGTAGTCATTTACATGTCGGGCCCGCCACACTGCAGTCTATAATTCAACGGAATTACTGGATTCCCGCTGCTAGAAGCTTAATCAAGCAGAGGAAAAGCAAGTGTTTAACTTGTCTCAAACTATCCCAGGCAGCGAGAGCAACCTAT
The DNA here is from genome assembly GCA_011037195.1 of Triatoma infestans. Classification (NCBI taxonomy): domain Eukaryota; kingdom Metazoa; phylum Arthropoda; class Insecta; order Hemiptera; family Reduviidae; genus Triatoma; species Triatoma infestans. The sequence continues at coordinate 22,305 of JAAEAF010006477.1, read as the reverse complement.
ATGGGCGACTTACCGGCTGAGAGACTCCAGGAGTGTCGACCTTTCTATCATGTCGGCGTAGATTTCGCTGGTCCCTTTCTATGTCGAGAGACGTCTCCGCGGCGTGCGCCCCTTATCAAAGCATACTTATGCTTATTTATTTGCTTTGCTACCAAAGCAACTCATTTGGAGGTGGTTCCTAATCTTTCCACCGAAGGCTTCCTTGACGCATTTGACCGTTTTATAGCCCGGAGAGGGGTCCCGGCCAAAGTATTCTCGGATTGCGGAACTAATTTTAAAGGGGCTGCCCATTATCTCAAAGAACTAGCCCAATGGCAAGCGACTAAGGAGACTCGAGAAGCGCTCATTAATTACAGTCAACAGAAGGCAATAGAGTGGAAATTTAACCCTCCTTATACACCCCATTTTGGGGGATTATGGGAGGCTAACATTAAGGTTGTTAAATCCCTGTTACTAAAGACATTGGGTAATCAGCCGTATTTAGAAAGAGAGCTAACCACGATGTTCACCAAGATTGAGGCCATCCTCAATTCTCGGCCTCTTTCGCCTCTGTCTTCAGATCCCTCTGACTTGCAGGCTCTCACCCCTGGCCATTTTTTAATCGGACAACCTTTAGCGGCCATCCCTGAAACTTCGGTCTCTGATGTACCGGATAACCTATTGAGTCGCTGGCAATTGCTGCGCAAGCGGATCCAAAACTTTTGGGATCGTTGGAGAAACGAGTATCTCCATACCCTACAACAGAGGAAAAGGTGGACTAAGATCACTCCAAATGTGCAGATAGGTGACCTTGTCCTCCTTAAGGACACCCTCGCTTCTCCACTACAATGGCCGTTAGCCAGAATCGTGGAAGTCCATCCTGGACATGATGGCGTGGTGCGAGTAGTTACGGTTCGCACAGCCCACGGTAATCACAAGCGCTCGATCCTCAAACTGGTTTCCCTATCACCTATCACCCATCCAGAACATCCTCCTTCCAAGTAATAATATTAAAATTTGGTGGGCGGTATGTTACGTACAAGTGATATATTTTTAATAATATTAAAGCAGTAAGTTATAAATTTTAATATTCACCGTAAAATTAAAGGTTGAAAAGAAGAATCTGTGTAGCAAACAAACACACACGCACATATGTACATACAGACACACACACACTCGTTCACACCAGCATTTTGTATCAGAATTTCGAACAAACTTTGACCTGTGCTACCCTGTACTGTTGTCATGTAAGTTAGTTAGTATCACTGTAGTTTTCGTACGAGTACGATCTCCACCGCCATCAACTCTATGTATGTTATATCATTTGTAAAACTTAACAAATTAAACGTACCATCATCATCATCATCAATTTGTCATTTGTTAAAATGAAGTTATAGTGGAAATATATGTGTTTTATCATAGCACCAATCTTTTCTCTGAGCTACCCATCGGGAGACTACTACGGTGGAACTCCAAACCGTCTTTATCCCGAGCAATAATTATGTATTATTTAAATTTAGTGAAATCCATGCGCTTGATGCTTGCTGCAAAGGAATTTTATGCCAGGTTCCAATTTAGTTAACTTCAGTCTTAAGCCTCCCGTTTTGTTATATCCAGCCGATTTCTTTTTTTTTAGCAGCAAATCATTTATGGCACTAAATCGGCATTCAGCTAAATATGAAGATGGAAACGGTAACACTAGTTCTCTTGCACATTTTGATATTTGATTTCGGTTTCCTCACAAAGCCATCGCTCCTTATACATTAAATAGAGTTTTAAGACTCATCATTTTGCATTTCTGCGAGTCCTTCTTGGTACTGCATATTTGAAATATCATACAATTCCACTAGCATTGGCTGCATCATAAATTTGTTTTAAATCAGAAAATCTTTCTTCTAAATTAGCCGATAATATTTTCAGATAATAACATGTATAGGGTATCAGTCACATCATATTTTTGGAGCCAATGAAACTTTTCAAAATTTTTGTTGAAAATATATGTCTGACATAATTCAATGAAGGTAATGAAACCAAATATCTCCGCTTTTGTATCGCCAAAAGTTTTATTTGTTCCTTGAAGTTGTTTATTTAATACATTTAGTTTTTCAAAGATAACGGCTAACTCAGGTGTCTTACCATCGATTGTTAACAGATTTTTCATTTCAGGTTTGTCGCTTAAAAAATTGCTAAGGGTATCAAATAGTTCCACCAATCTTTTCAAGCAGTTCCCTTTCGAGTGTCACCTTACTTCAGTGTGAAGTATAAGTCTCACATGGTCTTCATTTTGTTCTTCACAAAATAATTTGAAGAGACGTTCACATTTGACCCTAGCTTTAATAGCATTGATACAGTTTATAACTAAATCTAGTATTTCATTCAGAACAGGCGAAATATTTTTAGCTACCAGGTTTTCCCTGCACAAGAAGCATTTCTGGATTCTCATCTTTCATAAATTTTTCATCAACCATTTTTCGTCCTCATCATATTACGAGCACCATCTGCAGCATAACAAGATGTTATATTTTTCATTGGTATATTATTGACATCTAAGTAATGTTTTAGCTTACTATATATTATATCTAGTAGTGGTGGTTTCTCATGATTTACAGATCAACATTTCTTCATCAAAATCACCTTTATCAATATCTTACGTAAGTTATAAATACGGCCTCACTGTCTCTCAAAGTTGATTCATCCATTTGCACCGAGAATTTTCTTGTTTTCATCTTTTTAACAAGTTGTATTTCAATATCCTCACTCATGTCGTCTAATCTTCTGCTAACAGTATTGTTACTTAGTGGCATAGCTTTAACGTCTTTGTTTCCAGAACCGTTTTAAGAAATGCTGATATTGATGGTTTCCCAGACTTTGTGATGATATTGACTTTTCCCAGATTTAGCGGTAAGTAATGAAATTTGATAACTAGCCTCAAGAGTACGATTGATAGTAGTTGCATTATGAGCAGTAAATAGAGACTTCAATGCCACTCTTTTTTCCAAATTTTTCTTTAAAGTTTGAAAGTAAATCAAGTCTGGATTAATATGATCACAATGTTTCGCCTTCAAATGTGCCTCTACACTACCTGGTTTCATTAATTCGTTGGTCAAGCATGGTTAGCAAAATTTTCTACAAACAGAACGCTATCACTTTTTTTGAAATTTGTTCCGCGAAAACTTATTTTAGAGAGGCTCTGTGGATCTGCAATGTTATGTTCCATCAAAAAATAATGAAGATTGCTGAACATTTACGAAAAATTATAAGTTTGTAGAAAGTGCCACTTACAACTGTGTAAATTGCAGTAAGAGAAACTGTTTCATAGCAGATTTTTTACTTTCGTAAAAGACAAAAAGGACTGGGTGGGCAACGGGCATGAAACCAAATTTTAAACATTCCTACGAATACTGACGAATTTTTTTACTTGCTTGCACCAATCATTTTACTATAGGCTGAAAGATATAAATATAAGATCAATTAAAAACTAAAAAAAATAATATGAACTGGAGTGTAGACTAAAAATGCATATTTACAAATGTATGGCATATTTACCCCCAAAAAAGTACTTTTTGATTTGACAAATTTTTCTGGAAAATGATGCGTCTTAAATTGAAATAATAAGAAGTACCAATTGAGGGGTGTGCAGCAATAAGGAGGCAGTTCCATTTTTTTGGTTTTAAGGTTAGAACATTATCACGGATTTAAAAAAATAGCTCTTTTTCGTGGTGCAATAAGGAGGCAGCTCTGGTCATTAATACTGTTATTTCTCGCTTGATCGCGGCAGCTCCACCATAGTATGTGGTGCAATAAAGGATCACCTCCTGGAGCTGCCTCTTTCTTGCACCGCGTGTAATGGCCATTAACTGTCGAGGAGGTTATATTATTTAAAACCTGAACCGGCTGTGTAAGTTGGAGGCTTCCACTGTGTTTATCGTTAGTGTTTCTATGTTTTGGTTTTAATTATAATGAGTTTAAGTTAAGTTTAATGAGTTTGGTTTTAGTTATAATGAGTGACCTAAGTGATATTGTTCTTCCGGTTCTTCCGACAACTATGAGCCAGAACTTGACTCGGAAAGTATGATGAATTTAACTCTGTTGTAGAAGCTGTAAATGAAAGTAGAGATTCGTCAAGAAGACCTTCAAAAGGAGTAAAAAGGAGGAAGAAGCGGGATGAATCACGATGAAAGAGAAATATTCGGAAAAGTCTGAGGTGTGAAGGTAAAACATACACGTCTGTAAGTAATAAAGTAGTTCCTGCTCGTTCTACAGGTCAAGATTGCAAATGCGTAAAGAAGTGTTTTGCAAAAATCGACGAGCCATTTAGGCAGCAACTTCTTACTCATTTTAATGAACTTGGTTATAAGCACGCTCAAGATCTTTACTTATCTGGATGTATGAAGGTAAATAAAGTGCAGAGGAAAAGACCTAACACCGGGTTGGGGAAAGCAAAAAGTTGCTCAGTGACTTATACAATCCGGAAGGGGACAACCTGCGAACGAGTATGCAAAAAAGCGTTTGCAGCTTTTTTCGGAATATCTCGAAAACGCATTGAACTACTTTCACAACAGCTTGCTCACGATGGCTTAAGTCCTCGTACTGATTCGAGAGGAAAACACACTAATCGACCCAACAAAATCCCAGATGAAGAGCTTCAAAAGGTCCACAATCACATCAAAAGTTTCCCAACTAGGCAATCCCACTATAGTCGAACAGACAACATGAATCGAAAGTATTTGCCGTCTGATTTAACTATTAAACAAATGTACGAGTTGTTCCTAGAAAAACACCCCGAGGCATACCATGTATCGAATGATTGTTATAAACGGTACTTCCGTGCTAACTTTAATATTAAGTTTGGACACCCACGATCTGATACATGCCAGACATGTGATAAGTTTGCTAAGGAACTGGCTAGCCCAAGCATCGACGCCGCCAGACGTACTGAACTTGAAGCAGCAAAACTACTTCACCAGAATAAAGCTGAAACATTTTATAAAGATATAAAAGAAAAAACTGAGATGGCCAAATCAAATGAAGACACTGAGGTCCTTTTCTTTGACTTCCAGCAAAATATGCCGCTACCGAAGGTACCTTCAGCCGATGCTTTTTATAAACGCCAGCTGTAGGTCTACTTCGCCATATCATCAGGCAAAACAAATAAACACCACTTTTATGTATACAACGAAACTATTGGGAAAAAAACACCGAACGAACCGATCAGCTTTCTGAACCACTACATCACGAATGTAATGAGCTCTAATATAAAAAGACTGTATCTATTCTCTGACAACTGCGTTTCTCAAAATAAAAATCATGCACTTACGCAGTATCTGGCCATGATGGTAAAATCTGGACGGTTTTGTAAGGTTGTGCATCGGTTTCCAGAACCTGGTCATAGTTTCATGCCCTGTGACCGAGCTTTCGGCCTCATTGAACGAAACATGAGGAAAAAAGACAGGATTTTCCTTCCTGAAGAATATGTTACCATTATCAAGAAGACAAGCAAGGCGTTCAAAGTTATTGACGTCAAACAGGAGATGATTCTGAACTTCGTTGACACATTGAAACTTCTCTTTTTAAAAACCCCCTACATTAGCGTTCCAGGTACTACTCGTAAAGAAAAATACTTGATAACTAAATACAAAGTATTCATTTATGAAAGTGCGGTGATTGACCAAGATATTCTTCAAGTAAGCGAAAGTGTTTCACTGTTGCTTCCTGTTCAAGTGAAAATGTTGGGACCACTGAGCATTTCCGCCATTCAGAACAAATAGCGCGAAATGCTCAGTACAGGCCCAGTATAACCAGTAGTATGAACTCTAACGTCTGACAATGAAATCACGGCTACTAAAATGGCGCAAATTATTTATACTGGACGTTTATTCAGCTCGAGTAGCGACTGAGAGTTGACACACGGTTAACTTAAACTTGGACGAGTCCATTTTCGAATTGCCCCCCTTAACAATCGAATTGCCCGTCACCCCTATGGGGCATTGCCCCACGTTAGGAAACACTGGTTTAGACACTACCACCGCATCTGAGACGAAAGTTCAGGCAAAATGTAGCTACTATCTACTTTACTAATTTTGTTTTCAGCTTTGCGATTTTCTCAAAAAAAGCTCCAACGACCTTCTTTAATCCTCGTTTACTGTCTACACACACACACACACACACACACACACACACAAATACCAATCACTTCTATTTGAAACATTTTTCCGGGAAAATTGAATTTTCTGAGATTGTGGGGGAACAGTAACATTAAGCATTCCTATTGGATATGTGCATTGGTCCGCAACGCTGACACAACCACCATGTGTGAGTGTAAAAGAAACATTACGTTGAAGTGAACTCTCTACACGAACTTGGTGAATTTGCTCTGACGATGGATGAAAATCCGAAACCGCCCAGGAACAAAATAAATATGCAGCCTACGACGGATAAAATACCAGATGTTAAGCATTCTACTTCGATTGAAGACCTCAGTACGGTTATGATTCTACCATTTATATAAAAAAAATTAATATACGAGAGAAGCATTATTAGAATTCCAAATTTGAAGAAAATCGGTTAACCGGAAATTGCAACTTTATAGAATAGGATTTATTTTTTTTTAATTTCCTCGTAAACAACTATAATGATTATCGATAAACTTGGAATGGCAACTGCACGGGCGCGCGCACGCATACACACACACACACATATTTATATACCTATCACTTTTAAGAAAAGCGTATGAGTTTTTCACATCAGATTTTTTCAAACCATTCATTATAGCTATACAGACTTCAGACTTCTGAAAGGACCTCAAAAGTTGTATTGTCCGGGAAAACGAAATTTCACAAATGAACACTTTCTCTATAAAGTTCAAATTCCACTCATTTGCTAAATTTCTAAATAAAAATATAAGTACCAACCTACCAACCAAGTAGGTGGACAAGTGTCCGCCAATTACATTAAACCAACCCCGCATATAACATTAGTAATTTAACGCCACAAATTTCGTACAATTATTAAAAAATTAAATTTTTTTTACAAAAATGTTTCAAATAAAAGTGATGGTATATAAATATATGTGTATGTGTATGTATGTGTGTGCGCGCGCCCGTGCAGTTGCCATTCCAAGTTTATCGATAATCATTATAGTTGTTTACGAGGAAATTAAAAAAAAATAAATCCTATTCTATAAAGTTGGAATTTCCGGTTAACCGATTTTCTTCAAATTTGGAATTCTAATAATACAAATTTATATCTTTCAGCCTATAGTAAAATGACTGGTGCAAGCAAGTAAAAAGTTCGTCAGTATTCGTAGGAATGTTTAAAATTTGGTTTCATGCCCGTTGCCCACCCAGTCCTTTTTGTCTTTTACGAAAGTAAAAAATCTGCTATGAAACAGTTTCTCTTACTGCAATTTACACAGTTGTAAGTGGCACTTTCTACAAACTTATAATTTTTCGTAAATGTTCAGCAATCTTCATTATTTTTTGATGGAGCATAACATTGCAGATCCACAGAGCCTCTCTAAAATAAGTTTTCGCGGAACAAATTTCAAAAAAAGTGATAGCGTGCTGTTTGTAGAAAACTGAAAAACCTTTCAGTAATGTCTTACTTCCGTTATGTTAATTGATTTTTCTTCAATTTCGAAATTTTGGCGGTACATTTAATTCTAATTAATATTATTATAAAGATGATAGAACCGCAATTGAAATGGTCCTTTAGTGGAAAGGACCATTTCAATTGCCTTCCTACCCTTCCCTACAACCTACCCTTCCTCTAAATCCCCCTTCAATGAATTTATTCAGAAAAATGTTTAAAACAAACGTGTTATGTTTCTGTATGTAAGGTTACTACAGCAAGGTTAGTGAAACTTGTTGTATACTTACATTATAACAAATAAAAGATTTGTGTCTAAGCATTTATTATTCAAATCTCTATATAATAATATTGTGTTCTTTTATCCTCACATGTGGGCTGTACCATATGATATGATGACTTTATAAATATCACATCAAGTCTCCCCCCTTAAATCCTGATTTTAGGATTTGGTTTATGTGCCGTTTCCAAATGATCCCATTGTCCATTAATATTTTATAAATAACTTCGCCTTCCTTTTTTATAATTTTTCCAAAACTCCAACGTGGCCCCTCTCCATAGTTTCTGGCCTGTACTCTATCTCCTACTTGTAATGTTCTCTTGGCAGACGTTTTTTTCCTGTATTCTGAATTAGTAGTGTCCGTTATTAAAGTCAGTCGGGTTCGAATAGTCCTTCCAAACATTAATTCGTAAGCAGAATGTCCTGTATGGTTCATTGTTTCTCTTAACCTCATGAGGAGTATGTTAAGCTTCGTTTCGGTGTACCCTCTTTCACTTCCCATCGCTCTCAGTCCCTTTTTAACAGTTTGTACAAATCGTTCCGCCTGGCCGTTTGATGAAGGTTGGAAGGGTGCAGTGGTTCTATGAAGAATCCCGTTGTTCTGAAGGAATGTTCTAAAGATTTCAGAAGTGAACTGAGCACCGTTGTCCGATATAAGGATGGATGGGAACCCAAATGTGGAAAATAGTTTATGTAATTGTTTAACGCACCAGTCTGCAGAGATTGTCCTGGACGGAATTACTTCGATCCATTTACTGAATGAGTCTACAATGATGAGGTAAAACAGTCCGTTGAATCGTCCGAAGAAGTCTATGTGTATGCGATGCCATGGTATGGTTGGTTCTTCCCAAGGATGATCAACTTCCTTCGGGGCTGCGTTCTGCTTCATACAGCATTCCTTGCAGGAACGTACTAATTCCTCGATATCCCTATCCATACCATACCAGTAACAATGGAAGCGGCCCAGTTGTTTCATCTTCGTCATTCCAATATGTCCGATATGGAGTTCCTGTAAAATTTGGTTCTTTAAACTTGTAGGTATGACCACTCTTGTCCCTTTGAAAATGCAACCGTTCTGTAAGGAGAGTTCATTATCCTTATATCCTAATGGACGAAGGCTTTTACCAGATTGCAAGGCCTCCGCTAATGGTTTAAGGTGAATATCCTTGTGTGTTTCTCTTCGGATTAGTTCTTGATTTACTGGTAATGTGTCTATTTGCTGAAGCTGAAATTTTTCATATTCGTCAATATAATTTTGAGGTGGCTGTTCGAATGGAAATCTGGAGAGGAAATCAGCATTAGCATGATCTTGCGTTCGTCTGAAGTGAATTGTATAGTCAAATCCAGATAAGTAATGAGCATAATTAAAAATCCGTGTGGCTGATATTGTTGGTAGTGTTCGGTGTGGATCGAAGATGGAAACTAATGGCTTGTGATCGGTAATAAGTGTGAATTTATGCCCGTAACAGTACGGAAAGAATTTCTTTAATCCCCAATAGATGGCTGTAGCTTCTTTATCAATCTGGCTATACCTCTGTTCACTTGTAGTTAAAGAACGCGAAGCAAAAGCTATTGGTCTTTCTGAGCCGTCTTTGTTCCTGTGGGATAAAACAGCACCAAGTCCAACTGGTGAGGCGTCCGTTGCTAGTAGAAGAGGCAGTTCAGGGTTGAAGTGCACTAAGGTCCGGTCACTAGATATCTCCTCTTTTATCTTTTTAAAACTTCCTTCACATTTTCTATCCCACATGAACGGCTGGTTTTTCTGTAAGAGTTTATGTAATGGGTTCAGTATTGTAGCTAAGTTCGGTATGAATTTATTGTAATAATTTGCTAGACCTAGAAATGTTCTTAGCTCGGATATATTTTCAGGTTGTTTGGCACCTAAAATTGCGTCTACTTTTTCTTTAGTCTTATGCAGTCCGTGTTGATCGATTTTATGTCCGAGATATTTAACTGATTGAGAGAGAAATGTACATTTCTCGCGATTCAATTTTAAATTTTTATTCTTCAGTCTATCCAATACCTCCTTTAGCTTTTGTAGGGTCTCTTCAGAGTTAATCCCTTGAAACATTTAACTCCTTCTAGATCCTGAAGAAGGTTATCCATAAGGCGCTGCCACAGAGCAGGAGCCACTTTGACACCGAACATCAGTCTATTAACGCTGTACATCCCCTTATGTGTACTTATTGTTTGGACCTTGGCACTATCTTCGTCCATTTTCATGTGCAAGTAGGCGTTGCTGATGTCGAGTGTGCAAAAGTACCGAACTCCCCTCATACTCGAAAAAATCTCTTCTATTCTTGGTATAGGATACTGCTCATCTTCGATCATTTTATTGACAGTTGCTTTATAATCAGCGCAAATTCGAACTTGCCCATTTGGCTTCAAAACTGGGACAATCGGTGTACCCCAATCTGAGTGATCAACTTTTGTAATTATTCCCGCTTTTTCCAATCTATCCAGTTCCTGTTCTATTTTCGTTTTTAATGCAAATGGCACTTGACGCGGTTTTATGAAAATGGGACTATGGTCTGGTTTAAGTCGAAGATGTCCTTTAAAATTGGGAATTTCTCCGATTCCGGTTTTGAAAATGTCTGCATAATCTTCTAGCAAGTTATCTAACTGTGTTCCGTAATGTTTAACAGTTTTTATTTCTGCCCAATCTAGCTTTATATCTCTCATCCAGTCTCTACCAAATATTGGGTCCACCTTGGCATCAATAAGATATAATTTACCGTGAAATGTTTGGTCTTTATATAAACATTTCACAAGTACAAAACCGCGCGGTTTAATTATCTCTCCGGTGTAGGTTTTCAATTCTATTTGAGTGCTGAATACTTTATTTTTCAATTTAAGTTGTTGAAAGTCTTCAAATGACATTGAACTTAGTGTTGCTCCCGTGTTCAGTTCCATTCTTACATTGTATCCTTCGATATACACTAATACCATAAACTTCCCGATCATCGAACGTTCTGATATCTTGTAAATTTCTGCGATATTATCACCATCTATTGATTGTTCTATCTTGCGAGTTTCTTTAGCTCCTTTCTGTAAGCAGACCCGGGCTAAGTGCCCAATTTTGTTACAATGTCGACAAATTTCGTTGATGAACCTGCAGCCGTTCGCTCTATGTGTTTGATTTCCGCACCTGTAGCATTTCCCTTTTAGACTCTCAAAAGTATTAGTTTTTAATTTTGAATTAATTTCTTCTTTTAAAGGTCGAGTGATTTGCGGTTTAGCTCTAATTTGAAAAGTTCCGGGGTCGCTATTTGGTTCTTGTGTTGCTATGAAAGAGCTCTCTTTGGTGGACAATTCAATTGAAATGGCCAATTTAATTGCGTCATTGAATGTCATTGCCTCATTTTCTTGTAATAATCTAGCTCTAATTTCGGCGTTTTTCAACCCTCTAATCAACTGCAGTCTCAGGAACATGTCCGATATTGAAGTTCCGCACTTACAATTAAATTGACAGTTCAATGTCAGTTTTTTCAATTCTGTTGAAAATTGCGTGATTGTTTCGTGTTGTGCCTGTTTGCGACTTATAAACCTATGTTGTTCCGCCCACACACTAGGTTTGGGGTCAATGTAGTCTCTCAGTAACTTCACTAATGTCTCGTAATCTTTGGATAACGGCTCTTCTGGAACGCAAAGATCGTACAGTTTCTGATGTAGGTGCGGTGTCAGGGCATGCAGTAGAATGTAAATTCTAGTCTTATGGTCGGTAATGTCTTTTAAATGCATAAATACTTCTAGACGTTTGATGAAGTTTACGAAGGTTTCATCTTCCTGGTAAGGCATGAAATTTATGTTGGAGGTTGTACTGTTAGAGTCAAGTTGAGCACTCGGTTTTTGTTCAGTTATCGTTTTAGATTTCATCTCTTCCAATAAACATTTAATTAAGGTAAATTGTTCTTCCAAATCTGTCCTATGATTGTATTCATGTTCCAAGTCTGTTTCTTCTGTAAGTATATCGATATTATCTTGTATGTCGTTATATTTGTTCCAGTAATTTTGTACGTTTCTAATCTAGTCATAATTTCTGAATTCGAAAGAGTGTCCTTTGACTTTAATGTATTATAAATTCGTGTGCATTGTCCTTTTATAGAACTACGTAATTTTATGTACTTAATCAATTTCTCACCTTGTAATTCTTGTTCTTCATTCATTTTTTTTTCTTTTATCCTCGTCGCCACTGTTGTATACTTAAATTATAACAAATAAAAGATTTGTGTCTAAGCATTTATTATTCAAATCTCTATATAATAATATTGTGTTCTTTTATCCTCACATGTGGGCTGTACCATATGATATGATGACTTTATAAATATCACATCAAAACTGATTAGTGCTTTATGGAGAAAGTGGCAAAAACTTACAAGAACTGTTTAGTAAAGTTGCAGTGAACCAATTTTCTTCACCACATTTGGAATTTCGGCAACACATTTCATTGTAATTTATATTATATAGATGATACATACATATAATAACTGAAATAACACTTTACAGGAAAATATCACCTCACCCTTTCCCCAAAATTCTTCTTAAATGTATTTTCCCGGAGAAATGTTTCCAATTAAAAGTTCTTTAGTAGCTCTTTATATGTATAGTTAATGCATCAAGTTCTTAGAAAATCGCTGGGTGAGCCGCTAAAATCCGATTCAGTACTTCCGGTTGAGGAATTTTGGCAGTAACTTAAATAATAACACTTTTTTGGACAGAGGGGACCTCAAAAACATATTTGCTATGAAAGCTGCATAAGAGAAATAAAAGCAACACATAAAGGAAGCGTGACCTTGCAGCTCACCCACAACCCTCCCTTAAATCTGCCTTCTGCGAAATACGTTTTAAATAAAAGCTATATTGATAGGATGTGTGGTAAGTGTATAATTTGTATACAAAGTTTAAAAAGAAACTCATTGGTATCTTTATCGAGAGAATCGCAGAAGAAGGAAACAAATATTCGTCAACAGTGTTGCACTTCCAGTTAACGTATTTTATTCAAACTCGGAATTTTGACAATAAATACATTTCTAATATTATATAAATGATAGGATTATAATGGATGTGAATAGAAGAAAGAATTGGATGTGCTGAACACTGTATAATGAAATAGAAACACAAACTGCAAGGACTTTACACTATTGATAGATGTTAGAGAATGAGTAGAATATATGAATAGAATTCTTCTTCTCTAGTAGGAGTAACTAATGTTTGATTGAACTAATGTCTGATTCTTCCCTCTTCGGATCCTACGAATCTTTAATGATTTAGATCCCAATACAGGATCATATAATTTTAGGGTAATGACACGTAGAGTAATGGCCCAGCCCTAATAAAATGAATGCTGCGGTTTCTGAGGAATCTGTGACATTAGATTTGCGAATGTTATTTGTGTTTGTTGTTGTGGATGGGTCCGTACAGCCTGAAAGCATCAAAGATAGTTTTGCCCTGTGCAAGTGTGGGTTATCAAGACAGCCTGATGATGTGGGCGAACCCATGAAACTTGTCGATGTCCACAAAATGAAGTGGGCTAGCACAGAATATATATCTCTGATTATATTTGTGTTTGTTCAGTGATATTGACCTTTTGTCTTCTGGACTACAATGTAAACATTCAAGAAATATCTAACCTCGGGTAGTAGATACTGTTGGCACCTCCCATCACTCTATATGTTTAGGTAGGGCAAATGAATAAAATTTTCCAGTAGTAGAAAGTTGTGTGAGTGTTTCACACCCATAGTGGACCTTAAAACATGCATTTCCCGTGAAAACTCGATATTTTAAAAATTTGACAGGTCTGCAAAAGATCGAAACTTTCGAACAATTGGAGGGACTGTTTTTTTGCTGATTGCAAGTAACTGCCACTCGATTTAGTTAGTAATCTGTGTAAAGATAAATATTACTAGTCAGTATCCAGTGAGAGATAAATTTACTTTTATGTTTCTATGTTTCAATAAAAAAACAAAAATTCCACTTTAAATGATAACTTCATACTGATATTTAGGTCAAAGGTTACATCTATTATATCTCCCTCCCCACACACGCGTGTGTGATGTGTGGTGGTGTTATAGTAAATTTTTGCTAAGAAAGTATCTAAAAAAACGTAGGAAAAAAAAAACGTAATAATCTTAATGTAGCTTTTCTATCTAATCTCTTGTTATTTCCGTATATTATATTAACATATTTATAGGAGGGAAAATATCATAACATTCAATGCCTAATCCCCAGATATCAAATTTCAAAAATATTCATTATTTCCGTTTTGATCGCTCCAGCCGATCTGGACCGAGAATTTCTATCAAATCGGTTAAATTATGAAGTTTCATATACTTAATACTTACTTTATTTTATTAGCAAGTGGAATTATATTGCGAGGATATAAAACTTCCAAAATTGAACACTCATCGAGAATTGATGTTTTTTTGAGGTCCTCCTATGTGAACAAAATATCTTAAAAAATGAGCTGTGTGGGATACTCACACGACTTTCTCTTACTCTAATTACTGAAGACACTTTCCTCACACCAAATAGTCTCGAGACTGGTGTGAGACTGCCTAACTGCCCTTAATCGAGGTGGGCACTCGGAATATGCTGGCACTCGTCTGGGTGACGAGAGGCGGACGCCCTAGCGAGGGAGGGCTCGAAAGATACTTTTATAGGGGGTTCCCGCTTCTTCTGGGTTGTCCGGGAGCCTAATTCAAACTTCTATCAAAGGCTGGATAAAAGAACAGCATCTACAGTGGTGGGAGAGAACACCAAGACAGAGGCAGATTAAACTCTCCATTATGAGACATTTGCTTAACTTTACTAGGGACCTTCTGAGCCGTAACCTAAGGGATATAAGGCTAATAGTGGGTCTATTAACAGGGCATTGTAGTCTGAATAGGCACATGCACCAATTACTACTTGCAGATAACGCGTTATGCCGATTCTGCAAGGCCGAAGAGGAAACTCTGGTACACATCCTTTGTGAGTGTGCCGGTCTGATGAGGGACAAGGTTTCTTCAACTGGGTCCAAAGCATTCCTGAAGCCATGAGCTTCATGAAGGAGCTACTTTCAGCTTTGCCAGGTCTGATTAAGAGGGCGAAGCTAAAGAATGTGCTATCACCACAGGGGATCCACATTTGACCTCTTAGTGTCGCGGTGGAACGAGGCTCGCCTCCCCTTTAGTCAATCTAATCAATTCTTTTAATACAATTTAATCAAGAAATTTTCTTTAAAATTGCAACGTTGCAGTGTTTAGTTGGGCTGGCCATAAAAATGATAGTGTGGCTTTTAATTGTACTTGTGAGCGGATTTATGTGGAGCGCTCGAGGAAAACCCAAGAAAATTTGTGCAAATTTAAATTTAAACTACCTAACAGACCTCCAATCTCCATCTAGAAATGAATTTTTTTCAGAAAAATGTTTCAATAAAAGTGATAGGTTCGCTATATCTGCAGCAAGCATTCCAACTAAAGGAAATCGTTGTACTTGTTTTGGAAAAAATTCCAAAAATCTCAAACACCTACTCTGTAAAATCGCACTTCCAGTTAACCGATTTTTTTCAAATTTTAATTCTACCTATGGTTCTAATGTGTATTAATATTATGTAGGTGATAGAAGCATATATTATACTGAAAATGATTATACTTTAGAGGTAAACATAACGCTATTGTCCCTCCAGAACCCGCAAAATATCAGTTTTCCGGGGAAATGTATCAAATAAAAGTTGTAGGTATTTGTGCGTGTGTAAGTGCTATACGAAGATTAAATAAAGTCGGTGGCCATTCACTAAAGTTGCACTTTCAATTGATTTTACTCGAAATCTTCGTGACTGATGCGGTGGTAATAAATAAACGGAATACCAAGTTTGAACTGTTTTTGAGATATTCTGTTAAAATACACATATAAATTCCCTAAAAATTCAGGCAGTCTCAAAACAATTGCTGCGGTGAAAATTCTATTTTGAAAATCTGGTAATACTTGCTGTTACTGGGAGTGAGAGAAAGTAACAATCTGGCAATACTTGCTGTTACTAGGAGTAAGAGAAAGTAACAATGTAGCAATACTTGCTGTTACTAGGAGTAAGAGAAAGTAACAATGTGGCAATACTTGCTGTTTAGCGAGTAAGAGAAAGTAAATGTGGTAATCTTGCTGTTACTAGGAGTAAGAGAAAGTAACAATGTGGCAATACTTGCTGTTACAGGAGTAAGAGAAAGTAACAATGTGCAATACTTGCTGTTACTAGGAGTAAGAGAAAGTAACAATGTGGTAATACTTGCTGTTACTAGAAGTAAGAGAAAGTAACAATGTGGCAATACTTGCTGTTACTAGGAGTAAGAGAAAGTAACAATGTGGCAATACTTGCTGTTACTAGGAGTAAGAGAAAGTAACAATGTGGCAATACTTGCTGTTACTAGGAGTTAACAATGTGGTAATACTTGCTGTTACCTAGATTAAGAGAAAGTAAACAATGTGGCATACTTGCTGTACTAGGATTAAGAGAAAGTAACACTTGGTAATCACTTGCTGTTACGAGGATTAAGAGAAAGTAACACCCTTGGTAATACTTGCTTGTACTAGAAAAGAGAAAGTAACAAGTGGCAATACTTGCTATTCCTAGGAGTAAGAGAAATAACAATGTGGCAATACTTTCTGTTTATAGAGTAAGCGAAAGTAACAATGTGGCATACTTGCTGTTACTAGGAGTAAGAGAAAGTAACAATGTGGCAATACTTGCTGTTACTAGGAGTAAGAGAAAGTAACAATGTGGTAATACTTGCTGTTACTAGGAGTAAGAGAAAGTAACAATGTGGCAATACTTGCTGTTACTAGGAGTAAGAGAAAGTAACAATCTGGCATCACTTGCTGTTACTAGCAGTAAGAGAAAGTAACAATGTGGTAATACTTGCTGTTACTAGGAGTAAGAGAAAGTAAAATCTGGTGTGGAACACTCACGTGACTTTCTTACTGCAATTTTCAGTTATGAATGCCAAATTTATTTTCTTATTTTCTTAAGAATCTATCCTCTTGTGGAAAAGCTACTTTTTTGAGGAAACCTTACCCTCCAAAACACCTTAAGTGAACTTTCTCAAAGAAAAGTGACAGGTCTCTGTATGCACTCGTATAGTTTAATGAAATCCGTCTGTGTTTCAATGGATAAAATCGCGGAAAACTGAAAAAACTTTCCTGTAAAAATGCATTTTCCGTATTTACTGGATATTAATCAAACTCTGGATTTTGGCAGCATATGTAATTCTAATTAATATTATTTAGATGAAAGAATTGTATAATAAACTAAAATAACGCTCTAGAGGGAAACATTACCCACCCTACCCCCAAAAGCTTCCTAAAATGAATTTTCCCGGACAAATGTTAGAAATAAAAGCCCTGCTTTTAATATGTCCAGCTGATATACCAAATTTAAAGAAAATCGTTGGAGCCGCCTTCGAGAAAATCGCAGGAAACTAAAAAATGCGTTGTGTAAAGTGGTACTTCCGGGAGGAATTTTCACAGATAACTTCCAGCCAGATCCATGTTCATACCCAAAAGGTATGTCAAGTTGGAACTTTCAACGATTTTTCTTTTTTGAGCCACTCTGTTGGAACCACTTTTTTTTTTCTCTTACAGCCAGTAAGAGGAAGTATTGCGATTTTCGAAAATGCCAGATTTTCGAAAATGAACTTTCACCGGAAATACATGTTTTGAAGTGCTCTGAATACGAAAAAAATGTATATTGTGTGTGGGAGAGAGAGAGACAGTAAGTGACAGAGAGTTAACAGAATATCTCAAAAACAAAAAGTCGCTGGAAGCTCATACTTTAGTACTCCATTTAGGCGCTACCACTACATCGGTCAAGAAGATTTCGGGCAAAATGCATCAAGCGGAAGTTGCAATTTTAACGAAAATTTCTTGAATAAATTGCATTAATTAGAGTAAGAGAAAGTTGTGTGAGTATTTCACACCAGATTTTTTTTATTTATGGCAAGCCAAGAAAGTTTGTCATTAATTGCACTAAGAGAAATTAAAAAATGTTTCAAGATTTTGGCCGAGAGGTAAACTTTCAAAACTGTATCCCAATAGATAAACTGCGCCATTGCCTAAACATTTGCTTGCGAAAGTGCTATTCCTATATTAATAGGTATAGCAATTTCTGTTTACAATTAACTAATATCAAGCAATTTCTGTATTGTACGTTTAACACATTATTTGAAAAAATAAAATTAAATGATAACAAAAGCAGGAAACACTTTGTGCGTACTAGTTATAATGGAAAGTGCATTAATTGCTAGCTAGTAAAGTAACAAAGAGTTAGCTGTAGCACGCGAGCTGTAGTTGGAGCTGTCAGAAGCATGTTCTATCCCTGCATAGGAGATCAGATGGTGCAGATTATCATAATCCAGCATTCGTTTGCCACCAAACGTTTGCGCTTTCCCCACCGCTAGCCCTGTTTGTTCTATCTTTGATCAATTTATTTTCCGGCTAAAATCAATAATAATACACATACTATAAATTTAATGAATTATTCATCAGCCATTATTTCAAATTTATACATATAATACATGTTTTATTGTTATTTAGTTTTAAAGGTAACATTTTGTTCAAATGCTAAATCAACAAATAACTTGACAGATAGCCTTAGGGATAATGTTTCACTTTCTATCACTGTTTTAATCTCCATCGCTAATTTGTGTCAATGGAAACCATACCTTCAGTAAAATATCCATGTTTCATTCTTCCACGTTTAAAGAAATCTTGTGAACTGTTATTTAATTTCAGGAAGATAATGTTAAGTAAGTGTATCTTACCATATATTTATTTCCTCTTACTGCAATTAATAGGAAATATTGCGATCGTGCCCTATTTCGAATATATCGAGTCTTCACCGGAAATATGTGCGTTTTGCGTTCCCTGAGATTGAAAAATTGGTTATTATAAATTGGTATTGTATGTGTGTGTGTATGTGTGTAATGGAGGTTATTCGACTTCTCAAATAACAAATAACGATTACATTTTTTATTCATTATTCGAATAGGTTGAATTAACGATTTCAATAAAGGAAATAATTATTTACTAGTAATTTTTCATCATTCCTTCTTTTAGTAGCGTTACAAATAAATAGGACCTGGAATATTTGACGTTTGTCTGTGTGTCGTCTGTATTTAACTATCTGAGAAATGTGTGTTTTCATATTTAATGTATAAACATATGTGAATATCTACCCTATATAGATAAAAATATTAGATAAAATCTCAAACGTTTATATGTCACATATTTTGATAACCTTGTATCAAAGGGTAACACACACACAATTGGAACAGCTCCAGTAACACGCAGCAAGCCCTCCAAACCGCCCAATTGCCACTATTCCAGTAATTACCGTCAAATAAAATTTTATATGTATAAATATCACAATTTTATAATTTATAGGTGAGTGTGTGTGTGTGTGTGTGTTTTTTTTTTTATAACCTTTATTTTCAATATGTTCCACTCATCTGAGTACTACATGAAATTTACATCAATTACAATACATACAACAAAATAAAGTTAATGCTTTAAGAAAATAAGTAAATTCACCGGGCATAATAATTACATGATAATGTACATAATATTGACACTTAAATGATAATACAAACAGATAAATACAAGCATAAGTAATATGCGATTGAAGATGCGAAGCCTTATACACCACAGAAAAAACAAAAATTTAGTAGATGAAATAAATTAATTAACTTTGTTTAACTGACTTTTATTTTATTTATTTTTTTTAAATTTTGTTGTTGTTGTTTTAAGACATTGATAACTAATGTAACAATAACTTTTTTTTTATTATTTATTATTATTATATTATTATTATTATTTTTTTAATTGTTACAGTTATCATTACTATTATTTTTTCCATAGCATTGATATTGTTCAGTCAAATTTATATTTGAGAGAAGTATCTTGAGAAATGTGAGAACAAATTTGCTTGAAGCAGTTCTAATTTAGCAGGAGGCCGTTAGTGATGACCTGCTGTAAAAATATCCGCCTGGCAGGTAATAGACTACCGCAGTCCCACCATAAGTGGTCCACGTTTGTGGTGTTAATGAATCGCAGGAACAGGCTGGAGAAACGATAATATTAAATCTATGAAGATATTCTACCATCTTGCCATAACCTGACAGAAGCTGGGTTAGCCTGTAGTGAATCTTTAGATGGCGCATCTTCAGACGGGCCTGAACTGAAGGGAATAACTTTCTTGTCAAAGCTCCCATACAAGATTCTGACCAGGGCCGTTGCCAAACTTCCAAGCCACGCTGATGTAACCAGTGTATAACCGTTGCTCTTGGATACTTATTGTACATGATTGGCAGCTCATTATCTCTTGAAGCCAATTTGGCCAACATGTCGATTATTCCAACATGTGCCTTTACCCATGAAAACGAAATGACGCAATGTTGTTGCGATTCGTAAACTTTATCTCTAATCTTTACAATCAAGGGTAAGTGATTGATCCAAAGTGATACGACTATCTGTAAATATTTAAATTTTGTCACTTGTCCTAACATTTGATAGCAGCTACTCCAGAGCTTTCACTATGGCCAGCTGTTCAGCCTGATTATTTGAACAGAATGAGGCAAGCCGAAATTTTTCATCTACTACTAGCCGTTCCGACCTGTAAACGAAAGCATATCCGACTCGCTCATCTTCCTTGCTACCATCGGTGCAGATTTCCACAGCATCCTCCATCGTTATGTCATTATTTATTGCCGGAAAACTGGCAGGTTGCGGCCACATCATGAAGCATAGGTCTACCCAATAATCTTCCGTCTATGCCTTCAACACTTCCTCCCGCCTGGATGACATCCAGAGTAGCATATTCCTCCAACTGAAGGCATATTGGCATCACACTGGCTATTACACAGGCGGCATTAAAGGAAATAGTGCGGTATCCTTTTATTTGGCGCAATAAAAACAGCCTTTGCACTCTTTCAATTTTCTTCTGATTTCTTTTCAGACGAAGTGCTGAATGCCAAATCGGAATAGCATATGATAATAATGGTAGGAAAGTGCCCACTCTGCCCGGCTACCAGAATCAACAGTCAACAGCGAAAGCTATTATTTCGCAACGACCAGGAAAGCTGAGTCTCAACAAATCATCATACAGAAGCGTGCAATACCCAGGGCCACAACATGATCCTTAAGGACAGCCTTTTGAAACCGTGGCCTCCTTAATCCTAAGTTAAGGCTCAAGGATGCCGATCGATGGAAGAAGTAACTTTTCGAAAGAAGATATAAGTTTCTCGGACAATTTCTCACTCTTAAACTCTTCAGAACTGCCGGCCACCAAGCAGCATCAAATGCTCCTTGCACATCAAGAGAAATAAGCAGTACCTCCCACTTGATTTCAAAATAACACCTGATAA
Organism: Triatoma infestans; assembly: GCA_011037195.1. Classification (NCBI taxonomy): domain Eukaryota; kingdom Metazoa; phylum Arthropoda; class Insecta; order Hemiptera; family Reduviidae; genus Triatoma; species Triatoma infestans. The sequence goes on along the minus strand of JAAEAF010006477.1, from coordinate 1,068 downwards.
ATTCTACAGCTGTGTTGAGAGCATTCACTGTCGAAGTTTGAGGTCTAAATCCAAATTGCTTCGCAGAAAGTAGATTATTGGAGTTTAAGTGATGCATAATTCTGTCCATCATTAGTTTTTCTAGAATCTTACCTGCCATAGGCAACAAACTGATGGTTCTAAACCGAGAAGTACCCACTGAATCACATTTACCCGGTTGCTCTACAATGACCACTCTAGATTTTTTCCAACAAATTGGAAAAATGCCACGCCGCAGACACTCTACGTATACACATGAAATAGCTGCCGGATATAAGTTAAAAACCTCCTCAAAATGTCGCTGGTCAATCCGTCATATCCTAGTGCTTTGTTTGGCCGCATACTTTTAATAGCATTTTCCACTTCGAATCTTGAAAAAATAACATCATCTCTTGTATATAACTCCTTATCCATTTCTAGTCTAACTTCTTTGTGAATTGGTAATTCTAACGACGGGTTATCTAATGGCAGTAACTTCTCCAAAATAACCTCTAACGTTTCTTCTAAATTACTTGTAAATTGGCCATTCTTTTAACGAATTGTTGTTATACAAGTACCAGGCCGCAATTTGTTGCCGCTACCTTGTAAGCAAAATTCCAAGGGTTAATGGCAGAGGTCGCATCACAAAACTTCCTCCAGGAATCCAATTTCGCCTCTTTTATTCGTTGTACATATTGTTTCTTGATGCCAAAATACAGCTTCTTTCTTGTCTCTCGAACAGTTTGGTTATGATAAATGCGCTGGTACAAACGCCTAGCAGCGTTTACTTTTTTCGGCATAATAGTCAACTCGTCGCTCCACCAGCTAACAGTTTTCTTCCCAGATTTAAATCTCTGCCGAAGATTTCTGGAACAGACTCTGCACAATCGCTGATAATTTTAGTAAAGAAAGACTCAACATGGTTTTCGAAATCTTGTGAGGTACGAAAAAATTCCTCCAAAGCACCGTCCAAATAAGTTACATTCATCTTATCTTCTTCTAAGTTTAGATAATAGTTTAAGACATGTAATATAGCAAAGAGAGATGTAATATCTCTCCAAACTTCCTCCA
>JAAEAF010006476.1:0-17478 GCA_011037195.1 Triatoma infestans | reverse complement strand
ATAAAAACAAAGTAAAACTTAATGACACTTACAATATAAGAAACACACAACACCTAATCCAGTTAACAGAAAATATAAAACTCACCCCCAATTCCCGTTTGCTGTCCCTTGACATTACCTATACACCTCCATACCAACCTATACACCTCCATACCAATCACGGACACACTGGACTTAATGAAACAGAAGTTGGAACGAGAAGAATCCATGCAATTCGTCCACCAACTCACGAACTTAGTACAAACCACAACGACACAAAACTACTTTAGATTTAACAACAAGTTCTACCTCGCTACCGACGGACTGGGAATGGGACACCCCACATCGGCCATACTATCAGAAATATTTATACAAAACATGGAGGAAACTTACGTACCCAAACTGAAAGAGGAGTTCGGCGTAACGTTTTATGCACGATACGTGGACGATTTATTCCTCATACTGCAAAACGACATAGACGTAGACAAAATAGTACATTACCTTAACAACATAAACAAGAAAATAAAATTCACATACGAAAAAGAAACGAACAACACCCTCAACTTCTTGGACATGAAACTCACAAGAACCGACCATAAAATAGAGTACGGAATATACAGAAAAGCAACTACATCGGATGCTATCATACCGCACAATTCCAACCACCCCACCAACACAAACTAGCTGCACTTAGACACCTAACGAACAGACTTAAATACACACTCCTCACACCCGCGAACCACACACAAGAATTGCAGACAATCTACAAAATAGCTGAAAACAATGGATACAATACAAACATCGTTAATAAACTCCTCAAAAACGAACCACACCACCGAAATAGGACTGACAAAAAAACAGCAGACAAATTCGCCACATTCACATATATTGGAAGCCACACGTACAAACTCACAATTTTTTTCAAAAAACTGGGCATTAAGACATCCTCCGGACAAACAACAAATTAGGCAAAAAACTCCGCACTCGTACCGAGTTCACTGACGTGTATGACAGCAGTAGTGGGGTCTACGAGTTGAAGTGCCCGGACTGTGACAACATTTACGTGGGGCAGACCGGCAGAAAAATCAAGGAACGATTTACCGAACACATCAGATCATACAAATACAACAAAGTTGACTCAAATTACGCCAATCACCTAAAAATTAACAAACACAAACCCGATGACATAACGACCACGATGAAACTAATACACTCTGGCCACAAAGGACGACGACTTGACATAGTAGAACAACTCGAAATATATAAACGAAAAACACAAAACTTAATAAATGAACAGACAAAATTTGCTAGTGAACCATTATTCAGAACACTCTTCCCACAATAGCAACAGAAACACAATTACACACGCAACGAATAGTTCTTAAATAGATTTTAAGTTTAAGTTTAGCTTTAAATCTACTATGCATATATAACTTTACTAGTTTAGATATATATATTTAAAAAAAAACAAAAAAAACAAAAAAAACAAAAAAAAAAAAAATGGATGTTTTATTGAGTAAAAATATGTTGGATGATGTTATATTGAGTATTTGGATGACGTGACATGGTTTGTGGGATGCATAATAAAAAACTTAAGTGTATAAGAAAACATAATTAGGTATACATGCTTGCGAGGATGTGAGCGTTGCGTGAAAAAGTGAAGGAATGACTGGAATTTCTTAATTCTTTGGAAATGGAAAAACTTAATTTAATTATATAAAAAAATCGTTCACTTTTAAACGAATGAATGAATTTTAAAATGTAAGTTTAATCGTTGTTTAATTTTATTTAGATTTATTTTGTGCATCTTATTTTTATTTTTGTATATTCTTAATATTTTGGTTGGTTAATCGTGAAGTAAGTCCCCCTCCAACAACAGCGTGTGTATGTGAAAAATATTTGGATGTTTTATTGAGTAAAAACTTAACAACCGGGGAAAACTTAGTTTAATTATATAAAAAATCGTTCCGTTTTAAACGAATGAATGAATTTTAAAATGTTAGTTTAATCGTTGTTTAATTTTATTTAGATTTATTTGTGCATCTTATTTTTTATTTTTATTTTTATTTTTGTAAATTCTTAATATTTTGGTTAGTTAATCGTGAAGTAAGTCCCCCTCCAACAACAGCGGGTGTATATGAAAAATATTTGGATGTTTTATTGAGTAAAAATATGTTGGATGATATTATATTGAGTATTTGGAGGATGTATGTGAGTGGATGATGTGACATGCTTTGTGGGATGCATAATAAAAAACTTAATTATATAAGAAAACATAATTAGGTATACATGCTTGCGTATGTGAGGGTTGCGTGGAAAAGTGAAAGAATGACTGGAATTTCTTAATTCTTTGGAACTGGGAAAACTTAGTTTAATTATATAAAAAATCGTTCAGTTTTAAACGAATGAACGAATTTTAAAATGTTAGTTTAATCGTTGTTTAGTTTTATTTAGATTTATTTTGTTCATCTTATTTTTTATATTTTTTATTTTTTGTATATTTTAGTATTTTGGTTAGTTAATCGTGAAATAAGTCTCCCTCCAACAACAGAGTTTAAAGATTAGACCCCCGCGTCCACTGTAAGAAAAGAATTTGCCCTTTAACAACCCAAACACGTGTTTTCCCACCCATCTGGCCACATCCCTTTACCTAGTTTAAGAGTTTAGTATTTAAAAAAACACACCTCAGTTAGTGTGAAACTAAGTCTCTGTACGAGTCTGTGTTGGCACACTGTCTGAAAAACGCATCCTGAAGATGGGCGAACGCCCGAAACCGGTCGATGACCACAAAACGAAGCAGGCTACCACGGAAAATGTCTCTGTGTTAAAATTAATTGTTTTAACAAATGTGCTTTTCGAGCAGGTCCTTTAGACTGGTATATACTATGGAGCTTTAACCATACTTCATTTGAAGTTACACAGTCCTTAACTTGTTTTAATTCTGGAGGGCTAATGGATAAAATGAGATCTGACCTTGCATCCTGATCCTTTTTCCATCCAAATGGCAGCTTCATTGGCATCCTCTGGTTTCAAATTTTTACCGTTCACATAGTCCCATACTTTGTTTTTAATTAACAACGCTTCAATCTGAATTTTCCATGTGTCAAAATTATTTCGACGCAGGGGTTCAATTTTTATTGGTGCCAAACCGGTCATTTTGATTTGCACTGTTACTTCGAATTTGTTTATACTTTAGCTCTTCACAACAACGATCTATCTGGTCTCATAACCTGTTAAATAAAAACTCAGCAGAGCGTTTAACTATATTTAATTAACACAGTGAAAACATGAGACTTAGTACAAACAAGGTTGTATTATTATTACATCATACCAATATTACATCACATTCTCTAAAGGTACATGGTAAGGTTACACACACTGTTACTTGTACTGGACAAGCTTGCACTCAACAGTTTATACAGTCATTTAATTAACTGTCACTTGTGTGTTACAATTTCTTGTTTATAATATCTTATGCTTATTCTGTTCCGTTAATATTTATTTAATTTAATTATTTTTTTTTTATCTGTTATAAATCTATGCACTTTTTTTTCACTACAATACTGTACAATATATACCTTTTCTCTAAAAAATTTTGCAAAGCACCTGAGGAAGGGTACCAATGGTACCGAAACATAGAGCAACAAAGAATTCTATTTTCTTTAAAACTCCTCTGGCCCAATGGTTAATACGGCAATCCGTATAAACATCTCATTATTCCTTGAATTCTTTGCACTTTGTAAAATCGAATTCTTTTGTTTTTTATGAATATTTTTTTATATTTGCAGTTGGAAGATGATACTATCAGTTCTTTACTGGGTTTGGAGAAAGGTTGGTATTCATCGGATGAATGCGGTTTCCCACAACCACTAATTGATAAGGAACAAAGTGCAACAAAACAACATAATCAACGTAGTAGTGATGAAGATTGTAGTACTACTTCTTTAACAGAAACTCAATCAAATTTATGTAAAGATGAACAAGATGTTGTTAAAGTGAAAGAGGAACTCTCAGAATTGGATTTATTATGTGTACAAGATGATCCTATCGGAGTGGATTCGGTTGATCAGATAGTTAGTGAGCGATTAAAGACAATGGCACCAGTGGAAGATTTAGTTTCCACATTACCTGCCATGCCGGCAACCTCAACAGATGAACTAGTGCGGGGACTTCTTACTGATGATCTCATTAATTCATTAGAGACTTTTATACCGCCCACTCATCCTCCGCCTGATTTGGATTTTACAGTATTAAGTACAGAATTTAACACACCAAGGTGATAAATAATGTTATAATTATTATTAATATTATTATTTCTGTAAATATGTATAAATATTTTTAATATATTCTTTTTAAAATAGACTATTTATATATAATGCCGTCTTTTTTTTTATATATATTTTTTGTTGTTTTTTATCATACAGTATTGTTGAAAAATTTTCGTTAGCACTCTTGATTTTGTAAGTTATTGTATTTTGTTTCATTTAATTTTTATCTAAATAAACTAATTTTTAGAAAAAATAATCTTATCTTAATATCTTTGATAGGTTGGCAATTGCTAGGAGATTTCTCTGGCAATTACATACACTTCTGAGGGAAGGAAATATAACTTTGTTTTTCGATATGATTTCGGGCAATCGATGGAGAGAATTATTTAATTACGTTATTGGACTTTGAGAGTGACATATAAGATATACATTACAGTAATGATATCTAGAATATTAACCATTGTAGCATGCTTATTTTTGTTATTTCCGATCGGTCCGGATTTTTGTTTATTTAAAAAAGTGCAATGCGTGTCAGAAACATAAATTGAATTCAGCTCTCTCCACGAATTGATAGCCTTACCTTACGAATTTGAGGCCTTTGATAGACGATAGATGCGAAGCAGAAAACGGTCAGTAACAACAAAATGAGCATACTAAGACGTATAAAAATCACAATGTTATCCAGCAATGTGGACCCATACACATATTTTACATAGTAATTTTTAAAGATTAGGAATATTTGCTGGCGTATACTATAAGGTAAGTTAGGAATCATATAATATTGTCCCAGTATCCGTCACCAAGATCCGATAGCATATATATTTCAGAATGGTAAAAGTTTTATTTCTTAAAATACCTTATAAAACATAAATTCAAACAATAAAATGAAACAAATTTTTAATTATTTAGTAAAAAAAAAAATTATAATCGTCATAGAGTATAATTCTTTGCCTTATTTCTGAACAATTTCGTATTTTTTCCTTCGTCGGAGACATGATTTATCAAGTTTGTGTAGAGAGTTGACTTCCCTTTTAAATTTTATATTCTCTCCAATGGTGGAAACTCCCAATTTTTTCAAATATATTGTCATGGAATAATAATAGTAAATTATTAATGAACTAAATGCAGTATTTATTATTGTTAAGATATAATCTATTACAAATTTCAAAAGAATAGTGACATTTCAAAATTACAAACAAAAACAACCACAGTCGAGCGCTCAACACTTATTTACTCATTTTTTTTTCTTCTTCGTAGTTAGTTATATATCTGTCCACCAGGGGCATGATATGACACTCTTCCCTCCAAGGAAAAACATTCCGCCATAGAATTTAAGGTAAAGATACTCTCATTAACATAGTGAAATAGTCAGATTCATTTCATTCCTTTGACATTAGAGAAATTATCTTCCTTCTTATTGAAAGGTAAACGTAGAAATTATGTTCCTTCTTATTGAAGGGTAAATGGAGAAATTATCTTCCTTCTTATTGAAGTGTAAACCTCAAATCGGAGAAATTCTCTTCCTTCTCATGGATGGTAGAAATTACCTGCTTTCTCATTTAAGCTTAATACCCAAAGCGAAGAAATTTTCCTCTTTTCGATTGAAGTGTAAACGGAGAAATTATCTTCCTTCTTGTTGAAGGGTAAATGGAGAAATTATCTTCCTTCTTATTGAAGTGTAAATGGAGAAATTATGTTCCTTCTGTCTTTTGACCGCATATATTGTTGAAGAGTAATTAGTTGTGAAGTAAGTTATTTTAATCTTAAAAGATTGTAATTTTGAAAATATTTAGATTTAAAAATTAATTTACAATTAATTAATTAGATTTTATATAATTAATATTTTCAAAAGTAATGAAAAATTTTAAGTTATTATCTGTCTCTTTTTTTTGTGTTATTGCCATTTCTTTGTCCTAGCTTATCAGACTGAAATTTTACAACAAATAAGAACTAAAATAAAACAAATAGACACAAAGGCACTTTCATATTCATAAGGATTCAATAAAAAAAATTTTTGATTGTTTATAAAAAACAAATGAAACGACTACATTTTCATAAAATGAATTCACTTGTTGTGTCAGAGATACAGGAAAAATTAACATTCACTGAAATAAAATGAAAAGATAAAGAAAAATATATATTATATATAATGTGTCTATAGACATATAATTTTTTTCTAACTTACTGGTCACAATGTGACAAAACATAAAATTAAAGAAATTTTAATAACTCATCTAAATAAAAAGTTTTTTTTTCTTTTTTCTCTTAGATATGTTAACCCTCGTTGGATTTCCACCCCAAATGTACCATTTATATTAAAAAAAAAAAGTTTTTTCTGTTTTTTAATCATTTATTTATTTTTTTGTTTAGTTTTCAAATCTTCTATTACTTGATAATAAGTCAGAGCAATACAATGATTAATAATTTTATATAATGAGTGTAATAATTATAGCCAAAGTGGATATTTTATAAAAAGAGATGGAACTAAAGTTTCCTATTATTCCATATATTTGTTTATTTATCATGAGGATAGTATTGTATACCCATTCCAACAAATGCAACTTACCCAATCGAGAATAGGGTGATCAATCCCATTCACAATAATTAGAAACACTTTGGAGAGTTGACGGCCAAAGGATTGATCACTTCCTGAAGGAAGTTCACTCTCGCCCGAGGTTATTGCTTTTATTTACTCAAATGTACATTTTACCTTGGAACGTATGGTTTTAGTCTTTTTATGTGAAAAATATCTGACTGTAATGTACCATGCTTGTATATTTCAATCTCATAATTAACCTCATTTATTTTTCTCAGAACTTTATAAGGTTCCTTGTATTTTGGCAAAATCTTTTTGCTATTTTTGTAGGAAAACTATGTTCTTCGACAATACCAGATCATCAATGGAGAATGTTATGTGTTTGTGTTTGTTGTCATAGATTTCTATTTGTTTACTTTGAATTTTAGAAAGTATGGATGGTAAATTTTTTCAGACTTGGTTGAGTTGTTTTAGTTCGGTGAGCACATTGAAATGGGCTGTGTTAGGTATAAAGACTAGATCAGGTGGGAATGTGGGATGGAAACCGAACATTAAATAGAACGACTAAACCCTAAAGAAGCTTGTTTACTTTTGTTGTATGCAAACACTACATAAGGTTCAATTAAGGGCCAGTCATTCTATCTGTCATTAGTATAGTGAGTTAGCATATCCGCGAGTATTCGGTTAAACCTTTCGACTAAACCTTGAGGTGATGGGTTATATGATGTACAATTATTTATAAAATAGTTATAAAATATTTTTTTGTACAATTTCCCATGACTTCGTCAGTAACTTAACTGATTCAGCCATAAAATGAGTCCCTCTGTCAGGTGATAATATTTTTTGACAACCGAATGTTGTGATAAGTTCTATTAAAAATTTACAAGTTGTTTTACTATCTGCATTAGTTACAGTTTGGCTATCACTTATCACATATCTAGTAGTGGTACAGGTTGCCATTATAATATATTGTTTACCAAGTGCACTTTTAAGAGCTCCAAAGAAATCTAATATCAGATGAGACCACTGTTTGGTTGATGGGATAATTGGTTATAATGTACCGTGTTTGGCTGTAGTGGACGTTTTACCTTCTGACAACTTTCACAGGAAGAAATATATTTTTTTACGTCTGTTAGAATGGTCGGCCAATAGTATTGTTCTAGTATTTTGTTATAAGTTTTCGTAATCTTTAAATGTGCACCAGAAGGTGAATCGTGGTAGTAGGCATTGAGAACTTCAATAACCAGTTCTTTAGGCACCGCTAAAAGAAGTTTTGTTCGATTTTGTCTTCTATAACATTTATAATAAATTTTTTTATTCATCTTCTAGATTGTCTGACTATACGTTTTTCAGAAAGTTGGGTCAACTAATGCATTAAATATTAAACTTAAGTAGGGATCTATCTGTTAGAGCAGAAAAATATTAACAGATTTAATCATATTAAGTGTTAGATTTTCTTCTGAATGTGACACTTCTTTATTGATCGGATATCTAGAGAGGGCATCTACAGATTTCATAGATGAACCCAGTTTGTGCTTAATTATAAACTCATAATCGACAAGCTTCATAGCTAACCTATTTAATTGCGAACTAACATTCTTAAAATTCTCATTGTCTACCAATCTCATAGAGAGACTTATATGGTCATATATGTATGATCATATATATAGTTACTTGTTTACCATAAACATAATGTCGCCAATAATTTAAGCAGTATACGGAAACTAAACAATTCGATTTCAGACGTTGTCCATCGTTGTTCCATAGGAGTTAACTTGCGACTTAGATAGGCTATAGTATGTAATTCATTATGTTCGTTATATTGACAAAGCATACCTCCGATACCAATTTTTGAAGCGTCGGTATAAATAACTGTCTGTCAGTCTTCATAAAAATGGCTTAATACAGGAGGATTTATAAGTTTTTCGTTTAATTGTCTAAAAGCGTTTTCATGATTATCTGTGCAAATAAACGTAGTTTTTGGATCTAATTTAAGCAATTCGGTGAGAGGAGAGGCGATATCGGTATAATTTCTGATATATATTCTGTAAAATCCTGTTATTCCTAAGAATGATCTAACATCTTTAATCGTTTGCGGGCGGGGTAATTTATTTATTGCAGATAAATTTGATTGTAACGGTAATACTCCGTGCTCACTTATTAAATGACCCAAAATATTAACAGATTTACAGAAAAAATGATAGACGTTTTTATTTTTATTTTAGCATTGGATAACTTTTTAAATGTTTTTTCTAAACTATCTAATTTATCATTAAAAGGGGAGATAAATAAAATTATATCATCTATATAAACTACAAGATTTATGATATAATTGAAAACAATAATTCATTACTCTCTGAAAATAAGTGGGACTATTTTTAAGTCCTTGCGGTAATGTCTTAAATAGATATAACCCTTTATGAGTAATAGCAGCTGTAATATGCCTATCCTCCTCACAAATTGCTGTTTGGTAGAACGCTTGGTTGATATCTAAAGTTGAAAAATATTTTGCTGTTTGTAATGTGTCAAATATGGTAATGTGTCTATTCAAGGTAATGGATATTTATCAGGTACAATTTGTTTATTCACCTTCCTAAAATCCACTATCAATCTATAGTTGTGTCCGTCTGGTTTCAAAACTAGAAACGCAGGTGACGGTCATATGAACTAATGGACTTCAATTATACCGGCCTTTAATAATTTCTCTACTTGACTATCCTAATTCATGTCGCTCAATTTGACTCAATCTGTAAGAAGATATTGAAATAGGTTTCTGATCTGTTAATTTAATTTTACAGGGAGGTAGATTAGCAATATTTAAATCAAAATATCACCAGCAAATATATCTACGTATTTTGCTAATAAGTTTCTAACTTGTTTATATTGGTCTGATGGTAATTCCGGGTTACTGTCAATATTACTTCCGGTTTTTTCTGGTAAAGGTTTATAAGTTGTGCTTACTATTGGATCGATAATACATATTTGGTCTTAACGTATTGATAGACATTACTACAGCACTTGAATTTAAAGGAGCTGACCTGATAAGCGTACCGATCTGTGAATTTTGATATAGATGCTGTGTTTTAGAAGTGAAATTTGTAATTTTCACTACATTCAATACTGGGAAACTACAATCTTGTTCGTGCAAAAACAAATGTTTCTTCTCCAGCAGAAGTCTGTTAGGAAAGAAACTATCATTTTTCCTAATTTCAACCTCGTTTAGTTCTACATATTTGGTCTCTTGGGGCAGGAAGTTTAATTCATTTTTATTAGTTATGGGAACAAAATGTTCTTGATTTGGAAAATTTTAAACTTAAATCAACAGGCTGGACGAAAAAGTTATTTTTAGGTTTGGTGCTCATTAAGTTCAGTTTCTTTAATAATGTTTATTTTGCATATATTATTATCTTTATTGAGAATTATTTCTTTAGTTTGAAAATCTATAACTGCCTTATGCCCTGTTAAAGAAATATTGCCCAAAATTAAATCTGTGCTCAAAGGAGTGACCACAAAGAAATTATACTGAAAAAATCTGGTGTGAAACACTCACACAACTTTCTCTTACTCCAGTTCTCAAAATTATAAACAAACAAATTTTAGTTTTTGCACCAAATTTAATGAAATTTGTAGAAAACTGAAAAATCTATTCAGTAAAAGCGCACTTCCGGTTTACTGATTTCCTTCAAACTCGGAATTTTGGCCATCTATTTATTTCTAATTAATTTCATTTGGATGATAGAGTTGTATAATCAAGTATGATACCACTTTAGAGGAAGCTGTACCCCCCCCTCTCCTAAAAGTGCCTTAAATGAATTTTTCCAGAGAAATGTTTTATATAAAAGTTGTAGATCTTTTATGATTAGTTTATATGTGTAGCTTCAAGCAAATCGTCGGGGGCATTTTTGAGAATATCGCGAAAAAGTGAAAAAATCATTTAGTAAAGTGTTAAAACAAAAGCACTTTCAGTTATCCGATTTTCCTCAAATTCGGAATTTCAACAACATATTTAATTCTAATTAACATTATTTAATTGTCCGAATTGTGTAATAAACTGAAATAGCACTTTAGAGGTTATAGAGGAAATGCACCTAACCCCACCCCTCCCCAAAATTGCCCTAAATGCAATTTTCCCAGAGAAAGTTTCCAATTAAAAAGTGTAGCCCTTGCTATTATCTCGTTGATGCTGTCAAGTTTAAAGAAAAATCGTTGGAGCCATTTTTGAGAAAAAACGCAAAAGAGCTAAAAAAAACAAATAGTAAAAGTGGTCTTCTGGTCTGGGAATTTTGACAGATAACGCACAGTCACGATCGCGTGGTGATACCTAAACGGCAATATAAGTTTCAGCTTTCTCGTTTTCGTTGTTTGAGCTATGCTGTTCACAGAATACATACATTAGCCAGAATGCAGCATGCATATACACACACACTAACCACACACACACATCCATTGCTAAAAAACCCTTTTTGGACTCAGGGGACCCTCAAAACCCCCCCCCCACCCCTGGCCCCAACGGATATTTCCGGTGAAAACTCAATATCGAAAATTTGACACGATTACAATACTTCCTCTTACTAGGAGTAAGAGAAAGTAATAATTTGTCATTAATATGAAATGAAATATTTATAATTCCCAAAAAATTGATTTTTTGTTGAGGTGGTTGGTTCCGCAGAGCTGGAAAGCATCAGAGACATTTTTCGTGATAACCTCTTGCCTTCCGTGAAGCTGGCTATCACGGAAAATGTATCTAATGATAAATTGATTTTTTTCTTTATTCTCTGCAGAAAGCGTAATATTTTCACAGGGAGTTAGTTTAACGTTTTCAGGCCAAATAGAGCTATCTACACAGGAAATATTAGTGCCCGTATCAAAACTAAAATAGATATAGGTTTGTCATTAAATAATCCTATAATTTCTAAAGCTATCGAATTTTTAGTTCGTACTGGCGATAATGAATATGTCTGAGGTATATCTGCCTTTGTTTTTTCAATTTTCTTCGTGTTTATACGTTCATGTTCGTGTGTGTTAGGTTGTAAACTATTAACATTTTCTACATTCTGTTCAGTATTAAATTTCGAGTTTGATTCTTTCTTGGGGGATCCCGTCTAAATATTCTTTTGTGAAGAGAACGCCCCCTTTTCCACGTTTTTTTGAATTATTCTTCTTACAGTGGATTGTATAGTGGCCACTAATTCCATAAAATTTACATTGAGATTTTAAGAGTCTACACTGTTCTGTATAGTGATCGTACATAAACAATAATAACACTGTCTCATGAACATGTTATGGGATTTCACATTTTTATTATTTGTATGTCTATTCCTATTTAGTCTCAAATTTATATTATTTATCGCTTTTGTAAGTTCGTCTAATCATATTTCAATTTTCTCAGAAAGTAAAGTAGAGGGTTGCGATGAGGAAATGGAAGCCACACCCGTAGATAGAGTCGGTATAGAACTGTTGGAACGATTCGCCATAATTATCTGAGCAGTTTCATATCGTTTTACATTCTCTTTTAATTTAATTAAATTGTTATTATCACACATTATGATTCGTTCTAATAGAGTTATTTCTAATCCTCTTAGTATGTAATGGACTATTGTACACCCCCATTCACTTACCTCACCACATCATCTATATATTAACCAATTCTTTTTTTACTTTCTCTTACTCCTAGTAAGAGGAAGTATTGTAATCGTGTCAAATTTTCGATGTCGAGTTTTCGCCGGAAATATCCGTTTTGAGGTCCCCTGAGTCCAAAAAAGTGTTTTTTAGCAAATGGTGTGTGTGTGTGTGTGTGTGTATGTATGTATGTATGTGAACAGCATAGCTCAAAAATGAAGAACCGTAGAAAGTTGAAACCATGGGATCTGACAGTACGTTATCTGTCAAAATTCCTCAACCGGAAGTACCACTTTACTAGTTGATTATACAACCTATCATCCAAATGAAATTAATTAGAAATAAATAGATGGCCAAAATTCCGAGTTTGAAGGAAATCAGTAAACCGGAAGTGCGCTTTTACTGAATAGTTTTTTTCAGTTTTCTACAAATTTCATTAAATTTGGTGCAAAAACTAAAATTTGTTTGTTATAATTTTGAGAACTGGAGTAAGAGAAAGTTGTGTGAGTGTTTCACACCAGATTTTATCAGTATAATTTCTTTGTGGTCACTCCTTTGAGCACAGATTTAATTTTGGGCAATATTTCTTTAACAGGGCATAAGGCAGTTATAGATTTTCAAACTAAAGAAATAATTCTCAATAAAGATAATAAAATATGCAAAATAAACATTCTTAAAGAAACTATGTCCATGAACACCAAACCTAAAAATAACTTTTTCGTCCAGCCTGTTGATTTAAGTTTAAAATTTTCCAAATCAAGAACATTTTGTTCCCATAACTAATAAAAATGAATTAAACTTCCTGCCCCAAGAGACCAAATATGTGGAACTAAACGAGGTTGAAATTAGGAAAAATGATAGTTTCTTTCTTAACAGACTTCTGCTGGAGAAGAAACATTTGTTTTTGCACGAACAAGATTGTAGTTTCCCAGTATTGAATGAAGTGAAAATTACAAATTTCACTTCTAAAACACAGCATCTATATAAAAATTCACAGATCGGTACGCTTATCAGGTCAGCTCCTTTAAATTCAAGTGCTGTAGTAATGTCTATCAATACGTTAAGACCAAATATTATCGATCCAATAGAAAGCACAACTTATAAACCTTTACCAGAAAAAACCGGAAGTAAGATTGACATTAACCCGGAATTACCATCAGACCAATATAAACAAGTTAGAAATTTATTAGCAAAATACGTAGATATATTTACTGGTGATATTTTGATTTAAATATTGCTCATCTACCTCCCTGTAAAATTAAATTTACAGATCAGGAACCTATTTCAACATCTCCTTACAGATTGAGTCAAATTGAGCGACATGAATTAGGATAGTCAAGTAGAGAAATTATTAAAGGCCGGTATAATTGAAGTCCATTAGCTCATATGACCGTCACCTGCGTTTCTAGTTTTGAAACCAGACGGACACAACTATAGATTGATAGTGGATTTTAGGAAGGTGAATAAACAAATTGTACCTGATAAATATCCATTACCTTGAATAGACACATTACCATATTTGACACATTACAAACAGCAAAATATTTTTCAACTTTAGATATCAACCAAGCGTTCTACCAAACAGCAATTTGTGAGGAGGATAGGCATATTACAGCTGCTATTACTCATAAAGGGTTATATCTATTTAAGACATTACCGCAAGGACTTAAAAATAGTCCCACTTATTTTCAGAGAGTAATGAATTATTGTTTTCAATTATATCATAAATCTTGTAGTTTATATAGATGATATAATTTTATTTATCTCCCCTTTTAATGATAAATTAGATAGTTTAGAAAAAACATTTAAAAAGTTATCCAATGCTAAAATAAAAATAAAAACGTCTATCATTTTTTCTGTAAATCTGTTAATATTTTGGGTCATTTAATAAGTGAGCACGGAGTATTACCGTTACAATCAAATTTATCTGCAATAAATAAATTACCCCGCCCGCAAACGATTAAAGATGTTAGATCATTCTTAGGAATAACAGGATTTTACAGAATATATATCAGAAATTATACCGATATCGCCTCTCCTCTCACCGAATTGCTTAAATTAGATCCAAAAACTACGTTTATTTGCACAGATAATCATGAAAACGCTTTTAGACAATTAAACGAAAAACTTATAAATCCTCCTGTGTTAAGCCATTTTTATGAAGACTGACAGACAGTTATTTATACCGACGCTTCAAAAATTGGTATCGGAGGTATGCTTTGTCAATATAACGAACATAATGAATTACATCCTATAGCCTATCTAAGTCGCAAGTTAACTCCTATGGAACAACGATGGACAACGTCTGAAATAGAATTGTTTAGTATTCGTATACTGCCTAAATTATTGGCGACATTATGTTTATGGTAAACAAGTAACTATATATATGATCATACATATATGACCATATAAGTCTCTCTATGAGATTGGTAGACAATGAGAATTTTAAGAATATTAGTTCGCAATTAAATAGGTTAGCTATGAAGCTTGTCGATTATGAGTTTATAATTAAGCACAAACTGGGTTCATCTATGAAATCTGTAGATGCCCTCTCTAGATATCCGATCAATAAAGAAGTGTCACATTCAGAAGAAAATCTAACACTTAATATGATTAAATCTGTTAATATTTTTCTGCTCTAACAGAAAGATCCCTACTTAAGTTTAATATTTAATGCATTAGTTGACCCAACTTTCTGAAAAATGTATAGTCAGACAATCTAGAAGATGAATAAAAAAATTTATTATAAATTTTATACAAGACAAAATCGAACAAAACTTCTTTTAGCGGTGCCTAAAGAACTGGTTATTGAAGTTCTCAATGCCTACTACCACGATTCACCTTCTGGTGCACATTTAAAGATTACGAAAACTTATAACAAAATACTAGAACAATACTATTGGCCGACCATTCTAACAGACGTAAAAAAATATATTTCTTCCTGTGAAAGTTGTCAGAAGGTAAAACGTCCACTACAGCCAAACACGGTACATTATAACCAATTATCCCATCAACCAAACAGTGGTCTCATCTGATATTAGATTTCTTTGGAGCTCTTAAAAGTGCACTTGGTAAAATAATAAAATATATTATCATATAATATATATGTATAAAAATATATTATAGTGGCAACCTGTACCACTACTAGATATGTGATAGCCAAAACTGCAACAATAGAAAAATAAATTGCTGTACTGTCGACTTTTAATGACCAAAAAGAAGAAGCTGATCGTATTACTTGATCATATTTGTATAATCAACTATAGCGTTCTTTTGTAGCGCTACAGCTGATCCCCTATTTTTATTACAATAATGTGCTAATGATAAATTCATCATATTGTCATATCATGCCCCTGGTGGACAGGTATATAACTCTTTTATAGGGGAAAAGAAAACAAATCTGGTGTGAAACACTCACACAACTTTCTCTTACTCCAGTTCTCAATATTATAATCGACAAATTTTATAGTTTGTGTAGCAAATTTAATGAAATTTGTCGAAAACTGAAAAACTGTTCAATAAAAGCGCACTTCCGGTTTACTAATTTCCTTGAAACTTGGAATTTCTAATTAACATTATTTAGATGATAGAATTGTCTAATAAACTGAAATAGCAGTTTAGATGAAAACAAAAAACCCCTTCCACCATAACTGCCCTTAAATGAATTTTCCCAGAGAAATGTTTCAAATAAAAGTAGTAGCTCTTTGTATGTCTAGTTGATATAACAAGTTTAAAGAAAATCGTCGGAGCAACTTTTAAGAAAAACGCAAAAAAGTAAAAAAAAAAAAACTAGTAAAGTGGTACTTCCGGTTGAAGAATTTGACAGATAACGTACTGTCAGATCCCATGGTGATACCTAAACGAAATATCAAGTTTCAACTTTCTACGGTTTTTCATTTTTGAGGCTATGCTGTGCACATACACACACAGACCATTTGCTAAAAACCACTTTTTTAGACTGATGGGTCCTCAAAACGGATATTTCCGGTGGAAACTCGATATCGAAAATTTGACACGATCACAATACTTCCTGTTTCTTACTAGGAGTAAGAGAAAGTAAAAATGAGTAGTAAATGTCGAGCGCTCGACTGTGGTTGTGTTTGTATGTAATTTTGAAATTTTACTATTCTTTTTAAATTATTTGTAATAGATTATATCTTTCCTTAACAAAAATAAATATTCTATTAAGTTCATTAATAATTAATTATAATCATTCCATGACATAATTTGGTGGAGGTGCCGGCCATAGCCTTTCTCAATTGAATCATTTTATTCGATAAAAAAAATAAAATATTTTCTCAAGAATGAGTTTCGTTTTTTTTTGTTTTCATTTGTTTCATTTTGAATAAGATATGAATATTTAAGCTATTTTAATTTAAATTTAAATTTGAGTGTTTTAACTTATTAATAATTTCAGATATACATATATATGGAAATGTTGTGATATAATCTAAATGAATTGTGGTTGATCCTGATACCACAGGTTGAATTTACAATAAAAAAAAATCTGTGTGAAACACTCACACAACTTTCTCTTACTCCTGTTCTCAAAATTATAATTGACAAATTTTATAGTTTGTGTACCACATTAAACGAAATTCGTCGAAAATTGAAAAAAAAAAAAACAGTTCAGTAAAAGCGCACTTCCGGTTTACTAATTTTCTTAAACCTCAGAATTTTGGCCATCTATTTATTTCTAATTAATTTTGTTTGATAGATTTTGTTTGATGATAGATTTGTATAATCAACTATGATAGCAATTTAAAGGAAGCTGTAACCCCACCCCTCCCCTAAAAGAGCCCTTAAATGAATTTTCTCAGAGAAATGTTTTAAATAAAAGATGTGGATCTTTGCATGTTTAGTTTATATAGGATGTTTCAAGAAAATCGTCGGAGTTTTGAGAAAACGCGAAAAAGTGAAGAAATCATTTAGTAAAGTGTTAAAATAAACGCATTTCCGGTTATCCGATTTTTTCAAACTCGGAATTTCACCAACATATTTCATTCTAATTAACATTATTAAGAAGGCAGAATTGTCTAATAATTTGAAATAGCACTTTAGATGAAAACCTAACCC